>WPDH01000175.1:0-120150 GCA_019137255.1 Corinectria fuckeliana | reverse complement strand
TTAGGAGGTGTGGTTTCCCCGGCCAGAGGTGTCTCTAATTCCGTGGTCGATGTTTCCCTCGCTGGCCTGTCCCGTCACCCGAGCTTACTCTTACTCGTCATCAGTGGTATCGGCGACCTTCTGTCGCTTGGGCCCCCTCTTCCGATGGAAAGCAACGTCCTGATGCCCGACGATGCGAGCATCCTCGCGCGCCGCCGCTTCCTCCCCGTCTCCATCCGCAGTATCATCTGCCCCTTCGGTGAAGACCAGGTCGCCCCGCCGGCCAAGAACCTCCTTGCCCGCTTCTTCAAGCAGGATTCCAAAGGCCAGGAGCGCCGTCTCGTCCATGCTTCTCGCCGCTACGCCCGTATCGCCGACGGCATCGTCCCCACGGCTCTTTGAGCTATAGAACGTGCTTGCATAGCCATGGATGGCCTTCAGCAGGTCACTCTCAGGCAAGACGCCTTGGCCGCCGCAGGGAAGGTCCTGTTCGTGGGCGTAGTAGATGTCGTGCTCTAAATAGCGCTCAGGTGCATCCTTGCGCCTGAACAGAACCTCGTCTGGCGCCAAGGGGATTTCCTTGGTCGAGTATTTGATGGTTCTTGGGTGAGGGGGTAGGGGCTCCGTCTCTTCATTTCGAGGACCCTGGCTATATGAGACCTTTCCTGCATACGATGAGCTTCACGTGATGAAATGGAAAACGCTTTGACTTCTTTGACTTACCGGCCACTGCGTCGTATAGGGTTGCATGTCGACGCTTCGAGGCGGGGATGTGAGGCTGCTCATGATCTGAAGTCTCTGATGCCGTAGCTTCGGCGGGCTCGCTGATGGGCACGACGAGATTGTGATCCATAGCTACCTAGGGTTCAAGGCGGCGACGCGAGAAATCCTACTTTTTGCCAGTCTTGCCGGTTCTCGGGGTGAAGGCGAATTGGCGGTGATACGATTCGCTCTCTTATGTCGAGGACGGAACATGGCTTGATTGAGGCTGGCGCACGAAGGTTGCGTCCTAGACGCAGTCGACAAAGACTCTTCCAATTAGTTCAGTGAGAGAAGAAGCCCAGCTCAAGGCCAAAGGAGGCGACAAGAGGATTACTGCCTAACTTACGTCCCGTCCGAGTTGAAGACTTGAAGTTGGCTGCAATGGAAGTTGAAGGTGAAAGTTTGAGGCGGTCGATTCTGGCCAATGTGGGGTCGTTGCGGGATCATGCAGCAGCGCGACGGCTAGGTTCTCTACTAAGTAATTAGGTACCTACTTAGGTGGACAGGCTGACATCACAACTTCCTTCGCTCACAACCAACCACTTCACGACACTTCACGCCTCCATGCTTCACACGGTCTCGCCGTGTTGCATGCAAACTCCAGGCGCATGCACTAGCCCTTGACTTCACCTTGCTCAACCGCTTCCAGCCCAGATGAATGCAGGCCCGTCTGCTCGCTCGCGAAACGGGTGATCTGGATCCCCGTGGCCTCGCCCGCACCGTCACGACCGACCTCCTCCGCTCCTTTGCGCCCGCGCCGCAGCATCGCTTCAATGGCGAGATCGCGCCGCGGCCCGACCCGGCCGGCGTAGACGAGCGCGCACACAATATCCGCGCCCACGGCGCCGGCGTCAGCGCCCTCGCGCTCGACAAGTTCGACGGGCGCATCCTCCTCTCGGGCGGCGCGGAGGGCGCCATCAAGATCTGGGATCTCGAGGCCTGCGGGAACCCGCACAAGCTGCATACCTTCCGCCCCGTGGGCACCATCACGCGGTCGACGCGGGAGCAGCACTCGGCTGGGCATACCCATGGCATTACTCATCTTGCCTTCTACCCGTTCGATCCAGATGCTTTCCTCTCGAGTTCCTATGACAAGAAGCTGAAGCTATGGGCGACCCAGCGTTGCGCGCTCTCGGCCAGTTTCGATCTGAACGCGACTATATATTCCCACTCGACCAGTCCCATCGCCGACCATCTTCTTGTTGCGGTCGCCACACAGCACTCCAACGTGCGGCTTGTCGACCTGAAATCTGGGTCGGCGGTTCAGGCTTTGGTAGCGCATGGTGGGCCTGTCCTGTCAACGGCATGGAGTCCTCGCCACGACCACATTGTCGTTAGCGGCCATGCCGACGGAAAGGTTCGAGTATGGGATATCCGACGCGCCGGCGGTGTCATCGCACAGCTAGACCAAGAGGACTCGCTTGGCATCGTTCATCGGTACAACCACGCCACGGCCGCGGGCATGGACTGGGATCAGATGCCGCATTTCAGAGCTTCCGCACAGGCCCATGACGAGGCGGTCAATGGCCTACAGTGGACAGACGACGGGAGGTTCATCATCTCGGCTGGCCTCGACCGCCGCATTCGAGTCTGGGACGCAGCAACGGGGGCCAACACTTTGGCGAGCTTCGGCTCTCTGATCCAGAACCAGCATGCCAAAACAACCAGCTTCCTTGTATCTCCGTCTAGTCTGTCGACTGGAAATGAACTCCTGTTTTGGCCGAACGACCAGGAAATCCTGGTTCTCGACCTCCACGATGGAAACATTGTGACTCGCCTTCGCAGCCCTGGCGTATCGAACCCCGTTGGGCCCCGCGGTGGGCAGATGGGGCGGAACCGAATCACAAGTATTGTGTGGCGCGGAGCAGGCGGAGGCGGACACCTGGCTGGCCCCGTCATGGGCGGCGGCAATTCAGTTGGTGCTATCTATAGCTCCCATATGGATGGACAGATTCGATCTTGGGCGCCTTTGATTCCAGGGCCTGATGATGTCGACGAGGATGAAGAAATGGATGAGGATGAGGAGACTAAGAGGAAGAAGAGGAAGGCGGTTAACGATGCATATAGAAGCCTCATGGGAAAGCAGATCACTTTCACTTGACCAAGGGAAGGTTCTCAATCTTGTTTTGATCCCCCAAGGAAATAAGTGCTATCAATCACCCAAAATGTGCCCGAGAGGGTTCGCTATACTAGATTCCCAGGACAGTCCAGTTGTGAAACCAGGACATCACGTCCTTCGACTTGCTCCCTTAAACGCCATTCCATGCCACGCCATAATATGCCAAGCGCTCAGTAAATCGACTCACAACACGACAACGACAAGACAGAGCCATCCGTCCGGGTACGAGGCTTCGCGCATCAGCTCCTCGAGCGGCGCATCAAAAGGGACGGCAGCGCCATGCATCACGACCTTTGCCAGAACCGGATCCCGACTGCTCGGAAAGAGGCCGGGCAGCAGGTCCTTGAGCGCCTGGCCCAGCAGCCTCGGTCTCCGGCCGGAGCTGTGAGCTGGCACCAGGGACTGGACGACCCGGAAGGACCCGGACTCGGAGGGGGTCGGCGCCGACGAGCCGGCGGCAGCCGCGGGCGAGGTGGACGGGACGAAGATGCGGATGGGGACGTGCTTGAGGGCGGTCGGGGCGTTGAGGAGACGGGCGTTGATGCGGCTGAAGGCGGCACGGTCGTTGTCCATGACGGAGTTCCAGAGCTGCGTGGTGTTGTCCTTGGACATCTTCATGATTTGGTTGGCGTTGCCGTTGCGGATGAAGTCAGCCTAGGCAGACATGTCAGCGGATCAAACTGACTGACCTCACGCTTCGAAGGTGGACAGGCCAAGTCGTGGTATCTCTACAGCACGTAGCCGCAGGCAACTCCTCAAAGGTCACTTGGGCGGTGTCCAGAAAGGTCTTCTGCGATGGCTCATTGACGAGACCAGCCACTCACCTCCTTGACGCAGTTGAGGAACGTATCCGCAATGTCCCAGCCGACGCCCTCATTCACCGTCAGCCTCCACGGCAGCGGAGGCCGATATAGGTCAACGAGAAGCCCGACGGCCAGGTTCCTCAGCTGGACGTCTTCAAAGTGGAAGCTCGAGCACGGCGAGTCGAAGAAGGTGGAGAGACGAGGCAGCAGCAGAGCCAGGTAGCTGAAGCGCGGGATGCTGGCGATGAAGGGCGTCGTCGGCGAAGCGGGGTGGGTAATGTGCAGCGGGATGCGAGCGTTCCAGAGGGCCTGGGGGATGGGAGTCGACATTATGGCTGCATTGTTAAGAGTGAGACGAGGACGTAATGTGATGTGATGTGGCCTTGAGGGGAGATGTTTGTGAGTTGTGAATGATGAAAGAAGGCTGAGTTCGAGATGCGTTGCAAAGGTCTAGGGTAACGCCATGGACAGGAGGGGCATAGGTGCGATAAGATAAGGCAGTCAAATTATCCTGTGAGCTGATGAATGCATACTGCCTTGGTTTACTAAGGTGAGCACTGAAAGAATCTGAACTTGTTTCCCTCATTCGAGCCGGTACTAGTGGCTTGGATTGGCTTGATTGCTTTGTGACTAGGTCTGATATAGTGGTTCGATCACCTTAATAATCATAGTTTGGCACGTATTATCACAGTCTGGACAATTTAATGTTGGAATCGTTGAAAGTTCTATTATTGGCCTAAAAAAGAAACCCTCCTTAAAAAGAAATACTGGGTATGCTAGGTACGTGATTCATAATCTCCAACTTCCTTTACAGACCACGGTGCTGCTCCTGGTGAGAAACACTGTGTCTCCGGGCATGATCATGATCTTCATGGCCATGAGTGACGGTGGGAGCGCCAACATGCTTCTGCAGGACGGAGGGAGGAACCTGAGCGGCGTCGGTAGGATCCTTGTTCGCGTAGGCCGAGGTTTCGTTCCTACGGAGAGTGTCAAGGGACGTTCCCAGGTCGATGCATTCTGTATTCGACTTACGATTGGGAGAAGGTCTTGTCGCCGCCGTACGTCTTGCTGCCATCGAGGTTGCTGTCGACTCGGGGGTCAAGCTTGTTCAACATGTCTGACTTGTGAGGACCGGTGGTGTTGGGCGCGGGGCCAGTGCCGTAAGCTCCGCCAGTGGTGGTCGAGCTGCCGAGGCCCTGGTTGCCGTGGGTGTTGTGAGTGTTGGAGCCAATAGCACCGGTGTGGGCAGATGTGCCATGGGTGGTGTTGGAGCCAAGGCCACCGGCGGTGGTGTGCTGGCCAGTGTGCGTGTTGGAACCGATAGCCCCGTTGTTGGTGCCGTGGGTGTTGGAGCTCCCGAACCCGCCGGCGCCGGTGTTGGTGCCCTGGCGACGGTTGTTGCTGTCAAGGTCGGAGTCGATACGAGGGTCGGCAGCGTTGGCTACACGGCTGCTGTGGGGACCGACAGTACCTTCAGGGAGGTTGTTGTTGTATCCTCCTGCGGTGGTGTGCTGGTTGCCGAAGCCACCAGCGGTGTTCTGGTTGCCGAGGCCGCCGGTGTGAGCAGAGGTACCGTGGGTGGTGGAACTTCCGAAGCCGCCGGCGCCGGTATTGGTGCCCTGGCGACGGTTGTTGCTGTCAAGGTCGGAGTCGATGCGAGGGTCGGCAGCGTTGGCTACACGGCTGCTATGGGGCCCGACAGTACCCTCGGGGAGGTTGCTGTTTCCGCCGGTGGTGGTGTGCTGGTTGCCGAAGCCACCAGTGTGAGCAGCGGTGCCATGAGTGTTGGAGCTGCCGAGACCGCCGGTGGAAGTTCCGATGCCACCGGTGTGAGTGGGGTTGGAAGCTCCGAAGCCGCCAGCTCCGCCAGTGCGGGTGGTCTGGTTGACATCGTAAGCGCCGGTGCCAGAGGTGCCATGGGGGTTGGCACCCAGGTTCGTGCTGTGGTCGCGGTCAGAGTCGACACGAGGGTCGGCTTTGTTTAGGAGGTTGGACTTGTGAGGGCCATCGGTCTTGGAGGCAGGGCCGTCCGTGGTACCGTAAGCCCGGGAGTCGGATCCAACGCCACCAGCGGTGGTGTGCTGGCCGGTGTGTGTGTTTGAACCAAGACCACCCGCGGTGGTGTGCTGGCCAGAGTGTGTGTTTGAGCCGAGGCCGCCCGCAGTGGTGGTGTGCTGGCCGGTGTTGGAGTAGTCACCGCCGCCCACATGTGTGCCGGTAGTGTGAGTACCGGTGGTGGTGTTGTGGGCAGCGCGGTGGTCACGGTCAGAGTCGATGCGAGGATCAGCAGTGTTGGCGGCGCGGGTGTTGTGGGTGCCGTGGGTGCCCTCGGGCTGCCCAGTGGTGGTGGACTTGTCGGAGTGGAGAGCCTCCTTGACCTTGTTGACAATGGAAGACATGATGGAAGAGATCTGATATGCTTTGAGTGAAGTGTGGGTATCTTAGTGTGTGGGTGGGAGATGGGTATCTTGGGGGGATTGTTGGGAGGATGTTGTGTTGATGAGAAGAAGAAAAGCTTGAACTCCGGGACTCGTTGATGTTATATACTTGACTTTGTGTCACGAAGGGCCAGCCTTCCTTCACAGCTTCAAACTTCACATCCACGTTTTCTTGTTTTCTTGGTGCCCGCAACATCCAACGAAGGCACAAACCCGTCAGCCTCCTACCTCCCTTCCCAAATTCTTGGCCAACCACTGACTTCATCTCGCGTCATGGCATCCACGACGGCATAGCTCTTTGGTTCTCGTCCAATGCCGCGAACCCTGTCCATGGGAGGCACGCTGCCATTGGCTTCCAGACCCGGCCTTGTTGGGGCGGAAATATCTCGTCGTCATAATAAACGGGTAGTGACGTTTACGATGCACGCCGAGCAGGCAGAGTCTTGATGCGGTTTCCTCGCCAAGCTCGCAATGTGGAGTGTCGGGAATGGGTCGAGGTGGAGAACGGATGAGGTTAAACGGCGTCGACGCGTCCTCATCGAGCCTAGCGGCCTAGTGACGCCGGTGTTTGTCGATCATCGTTGGAGGGGGAGGGGAAACATTGGGGCAGGTGTGGCTGTGGTGGCGTGAGCTGCCCCTTCCCCATTTTTCCCTGGCACGCCTTTTGCAAGCTCTTTGCAAGCTCTTTGCAAACGCTGCCGCAAGGTTGCATCATCGATGTCGTGGCGCAGTGGAAAGAGGGGAAAAGTTGCTTTCTTCCGCCACGTTTTGTAACAAAGGGCCTTTTTGGCGAATGAGATCGGCGATACCCTGTTATAACTCGCACTAGTAAGTTACATACCCACTGGTAAGTTACATATCTACCGGCTGCCTCTCCAGGAGCGCCCAAATCTCTGCAGCTCGGGACAAAAACCCTGGTCACGGGTGTGTCACAATGACGCGTGGACGGTCAACAGGGCCTACATAGTGGGAGGCTGAAATCTCGATGACATGCGCTGCCGCTATATTTGCGTAGGGCTTGAGGCTGATTCGTCTGTTTGCGGAGCTCCATTAGAGTCGTTTGCTGCCTTGTTTCTTTAGCCGCCCGTAGCTCTTAATCACGCCAAAGATAAAAGTGAAAGACATATTAATTAGCGGGGTAATATTGTGAGAACACGATTCAACTCGCGATGGAGATTTAGAAAATCATATGAAGTCGAAATCGCCACTCCCGATCTCTTGGAGTACTGAGGTTGCATTAACATCAGATTTGCGAAGGAAGCAGGAAGAAGGTGTCTTCCCGGAATCAAACCATAGATAGTATTTTGGCATCATTGAGGCAACTAGACCTGGACTAGTTAAAATGCAAGAAATATTGGGTGTTACACTGCGAATGCAACCTCCTTGTAAGACATCCGGACGTTATTTTCGTGAGTCGTTGCCAAGAATGGAGAACAGATGGTAACCAAAACCAAGGAAATGGAAGAAAAAAAACAAGCCACACAAGCTCCTTTCCATACCAGTACGGTGGATCATCTGTGTGTCCAACCGCAGTGTTTAGTCCAATTATTAGCCCGTTCAGACACGGCTGCGGTACCAGCGGTGGCGGCCGGGAGAGGCACCATCGACATTGGCGACACGGCGCTCGCGCTTGCGCACCCAGAAGAATCCGACAAGAGCCGAGACAAGCCAGAGAAGAGCCGACAGGAAGGCAAAGGCGATGTCGGCCTTAAACTTGCCGCACTGGTCTCCACGCGGTGAGACATTGCTCCAGTTGAAGACGCCGCCGCAACCATTGCCAATCAACTGACAGCCACATGGTTAGCCAAGGAGTTCTGAAAGACGTTCCGGGCATGGGAGGAGATGAGAAACACTTACGTCGACTAGAAGACCAAAGGATACCCACCACAGTATGCTGATGAAGATGTCCATGGGCCAGTGGATGAAGGTGCCCGAGAAGGGAATCAACCACAGCAGGGCGAAGAGTATAGAGAGCGCGGCCACCACCTCGGTGTAGATGAAGCGACCCATATGCCAGCTGCTGGCGTTGGATGTGTGGAGGTATTCGCCGGTAACGCCGGCGACAATAGCGGCAAAGACCAGCTCCGCGGCGCGGAGGGCCATGCTGACGATGCGATCGAGAGCCATAATTGATACGTAGGTAGATAGGTAGGCTAGGGCTTTGTTACTCGGAGTAGAAGTGCTGTTGGTAAGGAAACCCCGGCTGTTGGAGCGCGACTAAAACGGAAGTCTTTTCGATGAAAGGACGGGATGCTTTGGTTTGGTTGCGAGACACACTGGCGTATACTTCAACTTCAATTTGGACGGGGAAACCGCCCATTATTTATCTCATCGCCTCAGGACACCCGTCCGTCTCATGTAGTCCAGATTCCTGGAGAAACTCGTGACGCCTACTTCTAGCAATGACTGTTTGCAAAGCCGGTTTTTTCTCTTTCACAGCCCGATGGCTTGGAGGACCGGAGATGGACACGTTGACCTGTTCGCGTCGCGTTGGACAGTGGCTCATCCAAGTCACTGGGACTCACGCAAGCAAGCCACTGGGACTCACGGGTAGGTAGAGTGGTAGAGTACATGAGGTCATGCGGCATGCTCTTCTCTTGACCAGCGGCCAGCAAACGCGGCCCTCATTTGAACACGAATCATGTCGCACGGCGAAAAGAGGCATCCTATCACTCACTCAAGATGTGCCCAAGGCGAAAGGCCAAAGTTCACCGAAAGTGCCGCTTCAACCGTCCAAGACCTACCAGCGCGCGTCGACTTGGGAGCCGGGCCATTCGTGGCGCGCCTTTGCCAAGCACACCCCGCGTAGACCAAGTTTTTTCCGGACAAAACAACGAAAAGCTAACAGTTTTTTTGTGTGCCGTATTTGCGGTGTCGGTCGGGCTTGAAAGTTCCCTCGATGATGTACTCTATGTTGTCGCAGGTCTATGTTATCGCTGGTCTTGTATTCCGGTTTCTGGGTTGACTTTCCTAGCTCTGTGCGAAGTCACGCTACGGACTTACACACGAATACACATTCAGCAAAGTGTGTAGTTTTGTGACGGCTTGATCCATCTCTTCTACAACAACTAGATTGTATGCAAGGAATCATCCTAATTTCGCCTTCCCCGAGCGTCATAATAGCCTTCATCTAATGACTACCGCATCCTGGAGCCGTATCCACTTTGAGAGAGTGGCTTGTGCCAGCATACGCATTCTCCCGTCTGCGCATCACCAACATCCCCACTGGAGTGCCATGTAGGCGGATTGTCTTCGGCTGGGTATGGTGACCGTTGTTTTTAGTCCATGAATAGAAGCACGGTATCATTTGCCTCTGATTATGTGCTCTGGTATGGGAGCACGGCCGGGGGAGTAATGGCAGTTGTTTTGTATGCTCAATCGTAAAGATTAGGTCGGGAGTCAGTGAATAAGTTTTCATAGCCCTAGTCGTACGATGGCTCCTGAAGCTTTGCCTTTTGATTCAATGATGCCTTGCTTCTTCTAAGAATCAGTTATGACCTTTTCATTGTTTTGTAACAGTAAGTTAGTTGGTCTATCAAGTCCGGATACGTATTAAGTAAGGTACGGCAACTGACTACCTACAGTGTGATCAAGTGGACCCACGGCTTTTGCCTGTTTAGATTGGGGAAAAAGAAACCATCCCTATTTGGAGAAAATTCTGTTGAGCCCAACCTCCTACTTTCTTCTCCTTGACCGACCCTAGTCACTCACGATATTCTATGACCGGAGACCTGGGTTGCGGGCGGGGCTACTCTAGCGGAATTGCTTCCGCCCAACTTGCCTGACTTGGTCTTGGATGCCTCGGCTGGGCGTGCGCTTACCCCACGTTAAATGGCTGGCGGGACGGCAACCCCGGACTCGTGATTGAAGTTGCTGTGCTACTTAAGCAGCGCGGAATTGCTCCTTCGTACGGAAATCCAGCCTCGCCCCTTTGCCCCGTTTAGAGACTCGCCATGGCTCGCCATGGAACCATCGGGTGCGGACAAAGGCTTCTTTCAGAAACCTCCCGTCCTGGAGAACCAGGTTCACGACGATGCAACCTTTCAGAGATGCTTCAAGCGTAAGAGATCAAACCCCACGAGACATGAGGCGGAGCTCTGCTCTCCCGCAAGGATCCCGTTGCTGATTTGAGGCGTGCGACTAGTCTTTCTCCCCGGAGACGTGGCCCGGAAAGTCGAGGCGGAAGTCGCTGAACTGGGAAACGAGGTCCTCTCCGACCAGGTCTTTGCCTGGATCACCGATGCCGAGCACAACAAGCCGTATCTCAAAGGTTCAGGCCGGGATGTTTTCGGACAATGGAAGGGCGACCTCGTCACAGGCGAGGGCTGGCGCGGCCTCCAGAACTTCGGGCTAGCCCATGGGTAAGTTGGTGCCGATGAGTGAGTGACGCAGCGTGTGAACATGGCAGCCTAACATCTATCTGCACAGGTTCGTTGCTGCCGGCTACGACACGCCCTATGGTCCATTCTCGAGGCCGTACCAGTTCCTTCGTCTCCAGCTCTGGACGGCGTCTTGTGCGAATGTCACCTGCCCCTCGGCGATGCAGGACGGCGCTGCCCGTCTTCTGCAGACGCATCTGAACACCCCGGCTCTCGCCTCGAAGCTCTCGGCCGAGGAGCAGAGAGTCTTCGAGAACGCCTTCCAGCATCTCACCTCGCGAGACGCGAGCCACGCCTGGACCAGTGGGCAGTGGATGACTGAGCGCTCGGGTGGAAGCGACGTTTCGTTGACCGAGACGACGGCCGTGTATAAGCCAACTGCCGAGGCACGGCTCGCCTCTAAGAAGGAAGGCATCCCTCTTGGGCCATGGAGCATCGACGGCTTCAAGTGGTTCTCCTCGGCGACTGATTCCAAGATGACCGTGCTCCTCGCTCGCACCGCAAAGGGCGGCTTGTCGACCTTCGTGGCTCCAATGCGCAAACTCGATCTCCTCGCCACTACTTCTACCGGCGTCCCCAAGCCTGACGGCGAGATACTGAACGGCGTGCGCATCCAGCGGCTGAAGAACAAATCAGGCACGCAATCGCTTCCGACAGCCGAGCTGGTCCTCGAGGACATGCGTGGGTGGCTCATCGGCCAGGAAGGACGGGGCATCCACGAAGTCAGCACCGTCTTGAACCTGACCAGAATCCACTCTACCGTGGCAGCCGTAAGCTACGTCGGCCGCGGGCTTGGAATTGCTCGAGCATATGCCCGAGTCCGGGAGATCGGCGCTGGTAGGGGCGGTAGGATGAAGCTGACCGAGAGTTCGCTGCATATGAGGACACTGGCCAAGATGACCTCCGAGTACCGAGGCCTGATGCTGCTCACCATCTTCACGTCCTACGTCCTTGGCATCTCCGAGCACCCCGGCCCCGTGGAAAACGACAGCTCCCCAGCCCTCAAAGCCCTGACGCCACAGCTGAAACACGCCGCGCCGCTCCTACGGGTTCTCACCCAGCTGTCAAAAGCCTACGTGTGCAAGCCCTCCGTCTCACTCCTGTCCTCGTGCATGGAGTCGATAGGAGGCGTCGGCTACCTTCTCAACGAAGAGCAGGAATACCTCAACGTTGCCCGCCTGCACCGCGACTGCAGCGTCCTGCCCATCTGGGAGGGTACGACGGACGTGCTAAGCACAGACTTTGTCCGGGCGCTGAAGCATCCTAAAGGAGGCAGTGGTGCGCTAGACGCGCTCGGCGACTTCATAGAAACTGCCTCTGGGTTCCAGGGCAAGACGACGAAGCCTGGCGACTGGAACCCTGCGAAGGAATGGGAGGCTTTGAGATCCCGCGTCGCTCGGGAGACATCGGAAGAGCTGATGGCCGACGCGAGAGACATCCTCTGGGCAGTCGGCGATTTGTTGATCTCCGTGCTCCTATACGTCGATGCCGGCAGTGATGGAGATGTCGTGGCTCACGATGTTTTCTATCGTTTCCTGGAAAGTAAAGGTGCGATTGGAAAACGAGCAAGGACCTCTGTCAGCGATGAGCTTGCTCGGGATATTGCCGTTGTTTACGGAAGCGCTCCGACCGCTCCGACACCGAAACTTTGAGATAGAGTCATGCTATTCGGGCTGTAACGTATTGTATATATCTATGCGGGCCGTAAGCCCTTTCATCACAGCCCCATTATTTGCTCTTTACATTAGTTAATTGACCACTACACTAAAAGTAAGGCACCTTACGCTTAGGAGGTCATATCGCGCAGTATAGAGATTATAATCTAGAAAGGAAGATGAGAGGAATGAATAGGGAAGCCAGTATGTACGTGATACCCATTCCAAGTGGGCATATTGCAGCTCCAATAGCACGATGCTTGAGACATTGGACGACAAGCGTATTTTACGATTTGGTCATGGCTTTGTGGGCGGAGAAATATGTACAAGAAAAAATCCCTGAAAACCTCTCACAGCTAAACTACCCGTGCATTCATTGCGTGCAGGGGTGAATGAACGCTCCAACTCCGTCGTACCATTTGTTTCCGATGCCCGACTGCTCAAATTTGAGGCTCCAACTATTAAGGCCGCTTGCACGGAACGAGATTGTGCCGGTGGACTGTAGCAACAAGTGCAGGGAGCAGTCAAATGTGCCGATCAAGACACGTTCGCCCGGAACGGCTTTGATCACGGCAACACCGACCCAAGTACTGCGCTCCTTGGCGACGCTGAGAAGCTCCCAGATCATTCTTGAATCTGAAAGGGTTTGCTGTACCATGCCCGTCCACTCGTAGCAAGGATAACCGTGGGGAAGGTCGCTGCAGAAAGGGAGGTGGAAGAAAAGACCACACCTGGTGGCCTGAATTGGTTCGCTTTCGAGGACACCCGCCAAGTGCCTTTGAGCAAGAGGAAATTCAGACGGAAGCCGAAAGTGGAAAGTGGCGCTGGTGTTCCCTGATATAACCACAACGCGATCTTGACGAAGAGATCGTGCGTCACAATGCCAATCGCCCACAATGTCGACGTCGCTGGGCCTGAGCAGAAACCACCCGGGCTTGCAGATTGCCGGATCTGCAGGAGGTGCCTATTCCTCCAAAGAACGAGCAGAAAAGCTCTTGCAAGTGCCTTTGAAACCCTGGGCTTTCAAGGTGATCTTCTTGCATTGGGAGGTGTCACCGGACTTGGTTCCGTAGAGTAATCGGCCAGTGGTCGTGCTGGGACACGAGGTGAATGTGGTGCTTCCGTCGTGAGCAAGCAAGGTGGTGCTGCCGCTCTTCTTAAGGGTCCAAGAGTTGGGACCGATGGTAGGGTCAAGGCACTGAAACAAGCCGTCCGGGGCGAGAAAGCACGCGTTGTTGAAGTCGTCAAGGAGGATGTTTTGCGAGTTGGACAGGTTGATGCAATACCAGCCATTGGGTTGGCCTCCATTGAGGTAAAGGAAGCCGGTCTCTTCGCTCTGCTGTACGGTAGCATCGGAGGAGGCCTCTTGGAGGGTGAAGCAGCAGTCGCCGGCCGGCACGTCTTTCGTAGCCCGGGGAAGGACAGCAGCTGCAGCTAAAGAGCAGAAGAGGACAATTGACTTGAGGGGCAACATTTTGAAGTTGAGAGTGTAGGTGACTGTGGACACACACACACACACACAGAGAGAAGTTTAGGACAGGTGGAGAGATGAATATGCGCTTGGGTGGTATATAGGATAATAGAGAGTCCTGAGTTGATGTGGAACCTGGGGTGATGTAAGTGAAGTTGTGTAAAACAGTGCAAAGAGGGTAGGAGCGAAGGTGGGCGACGATGCGATGATCACGGAAAGTAGAGACAGGAGGAGCATTAAGTATGTCCCCGGATGAATCCCTATCTACTTACTTGCCAACTTACCAGGCTGGCTATAGCCTCCTGTTGTGGTGCAAGTCTCGTTCGTACATCACATCGGGCTGACTTGATTGACGAATGCCGTTGCTCCGTGGTACTCCCCGTTGTTTGCCGGCTAGCATCCCTTGAGGCGCGGATGGCTGTTGGCTGGCTGAGATGGGGCGTCAGGTCACAAGGTGGATGGGAACAACAGGGCACAAACTCCCTCAACCACTGGGTTGCATAGGAGCGATGCGAGTTGATGGGTTTGGAGGAGGCATTGACCGCCGCGAGACCGGGCTGCAAGCGCTTTGCTTTGGAGGACGAGGGCCACTGTGACGGGTCGTGCAGGTGACGAGAACGCACAGAGACGGAATGCATCCATTGGCAGCATCACTGGTTGGCACTAGAAGGTGATCAGGGGCTTCGAGGGCGGGATTGGGGGCCACAGGATCGCTAGAGGCGGTCAGATATCCGAGGCAATGGCCCCTGCTAGGTGCTGGGTTTCGTGCGCTTGGTGCTGTGCGCTCGTTGCTGCGTTTGTTGGTGATGATGCCTGATGTCTCGCAAGCTCCGCGTTCGTGCCATTCCGGCTGCAGAGAAAAATGCAGAGAACCAACAGAGGACCACAGAAGGATCCGTTCCGCACTCTGCAGAGTGGGCTCGTGTGGAGTTGAGGCGCTGCAGAAGACCCAACGGTTGTCACAACCGCATGAGCAGCAGATGGCTTGGGGGGGAACCTGCGGGGATTCGGCCATCTCTCGCATCCACGACCAACAACCAACAGCTAGAAACAATGTCTCAGACCGCGGATTAGTCAACGGCGAGTCAAAGTGTGACGAATGTCGGTGATGAGGGGAAACTGGGAAACTGTGATGAGGCCGGGTCAGCGAACCAGCGGCCGACTCGGGAGGATCGACAGTCGTTGGTGCGACAGGTACCGCAAGTGCACAGTCACGTGCACGCTCGGCTCCACCCCAGCTCCGAGTCCTCCCTCTGCCAAGATGGCATCCGCACATTCCGTCTGAATTTATAAATTAATCCTACTCTGTACTACTAGTAACGTTCCCAACACAGATCGTTTGATAACCTACGTCATGACCTCTACTCCCGTTGATCCATCTCCGTTCGCACGGTGAAGTCGGTTTCCTGCTCCGTTTTTGGCTCAAGTGAGCTTTAGGCCTATCTACGCTAGCTGAGCCTCAATCACGACAAGCAGTTTCTCGTGTCCCCGCTCTTTCAACATCATCGACCTGCCCTATTGGGCTGGATAAGCCCCTCTCAGGTACTTCTGCTCTTGGCGGCCTGGGACGAAATTCGAGTGATTCACCTCCAGCAGCCTCCAGCAACTCCCCTCTACAGTGACGCGCTGAAGCTTGTCAGACTTGGCTCCTCCGTCATCGTGGAATACTCTCGTCTTGGGACTCACAGGTACCTATCATTCGGTAGGAAGATCGCCTGGGCGAGCATCCAACCAAAATGGCCGAGTACACAATGTCCAACGAGGAGTGGGAAGAGGTCGCCCAAGATATCCCCTCGCTCTCTGATCCATTTGTTCAAAAATACCTTTCCGGCCGCGCCAACTTGATTGCCCAGGAGAAGACAACTCGAGCTGATACGTCCTTCAAAGCGTCTCTGTCACCCATCGCTAACCGTGCCTGTGCCGTCGTCGAACGCATCCGGGATCATGAGAACGCCACTGTCTGGACACCCCAAGTTGAGGAGGATCTTGCCCAGGAGGCGCATGAGAGCATCTTCCCAGGAATGATGTTCATGCTTGCCAAAGAGCGGATGGAGAACACGAATCTTTGGAAGATTGTTCGCCGCATGCCCAAGGGTTCCTTGTTGCATGCTCACATGGATGCCATGGTCAGCTTTGACTTCCTCCTGGATGAGCTGTTGCGAACACCCGGGATGCACATGTCGAGTGACCAACCACTCACTACGAAAGCAGCAAGGGAGGATGCAATCGTGAACTTTCGCTTCAGAGCGAAGGAGAAGACGGAGGGTTCGATTTGGGATAAAACTTACGAGCCAGAGCGCTTCTTGTTGCTTACCAAAGTAGCGGATGAGTTCCCAGACGGCGGGAGACCTGGGTTTCTCAAGTGGCTCAAAGGCAGGTGTACTCTCTCGACCGACGATGTTCAGGAGCAGCACCACGGTGTCGATGCGATCTGGGTCAAATTCTCCAAGTGTTTCATGGTGTGCGCAACCATTATCCACTACGAACCCATGTACCGGGCCTTCCTACGTCACCTCATGAAATCCCTAAAGGACGACGGCGTGAACTGGGCTGAGCTGCGGTAGGTCAATCGTCTTTCTCTCATTAACCCATTCTGATGAAGTGCAGGTTTACCTGGCCTCTTAACTATTGCCGCGATCGCCGAGAAGAGCCCGAGGAAGACTATATTCACATGTTCCAGGTCCTCGAAGAAGAGATTGCTCGCTTTAAGGAGTCACCTGAAGGC
The DNA here is from genome assembly GCA_019137255.1 of Corinectria fuckeliana. Taxonomy (NCBI): domain Eukaryota; kingdom Fungi; phylum Ascomycota; class Sordariomycetes; order Hypocreales; family Nectriaceae; genus Corinectria; species Corinectria fuckeliana. The sequence goes on along the minus strand of WPDH01000175.1, from coordinate 103,819 downwards.
AAGGGTTTCTGGGGACTGACGACCATCTGGACGACACTTCGCAGCTGGCCTACTCGCCAAATCGTGGAAAGCATGGACCAGTGTATTGCCACAAAGATGTCCTTCCCTCACCTCATCGCTGGTTATGATCTCGTCGGTCCTGAGGACCTGGGTCGGCCACTGGCTGATCTTCTGCCAGAGCTGTTTTGGTTCCGCAAGCAATGTGCGCAAGAGGGCGTGAACCTTCCCTTCTTTTTCCACGCCGGAGAGACTCTCGGTGATGGAACTGATACTGATTCTAATCTCTTTGACGCCGTTCTGCTGGGAACGCGACGCATCGGTCACGGATTCAGTCTCTTCAAGCACCCTCTCCTAATAGACATGGTCAAGGAGAAGCGCATTCTCATCGAATCCTGTCCCATTTCTAACGAAGTTCTCCGCCTATGCGGTTCCGTGATGGCCCATCCTCTTCCCGCCTTGCTGGCGAGAGGAGTCCCATGCAGCCTCTGCAACGACGACCCGGCCATGCTGGGCCAAGACACGGCCGGCATGTCTCACGATTTTTGGCAAGCGCTTCAGGGCTGGCAAAACATGGGCCTGGCTGGCCTGGGCAGTCTAGCCGAGAACAGTGTCAGATGGGCAGTTTTCGAGGACCAGGACCAAGCGCAGTGGATGAAGGGCATCAAAGAGGCCAGTTTGGGATCGGGATTGAAGGCCAAGAGAATGCAGGAGTGGCAGGTGGAGTGGGAGCAGTTTTGTTTATGGATCGTGACGGAGTTTGGGGACGAATTCGACCCGGAAGATACAGAGGCGAAAGGTGATCAGGATGCTTAGACGTTTTCCTAGATTCGACAACAAAAGCAACAGAGATAACAGGACGGGCCTTGATGTTGCTAAACTGGCAGTGCTCAACGCCTGCAACCAGTAACCAGCAACCTGATGGATAAGCGGTTTGGGGTATGGGGTTCAACACGTAACAAGATACCAATACAGACGACAACCCTTTTACGATAGATCTTCAATCATGCTTGCAGCTACATTCGCCCCGCGAGACCATGTAGATAATACAGTATCTTCAGACTAATCTGAGAAACGGCTTATGACATCAAACTGACATGTGCAAATTCTCCTGCTTTCGATCAAAGCCGAGACAAACATCTTATCAACGAGGAAGCACAGCGGCAGAGACAGCGAGACCAGACGACAAAGGAACTCTGGATAGATCCCTTCCAGCAACAATCCGCTCAAGCTAGGTTGTTGGACAGGCCTCAACTCCGACCTTCCAGGCTCTAAGCGCCCACGCAGCTCCATCCAACTTCGTGGCCCCTGAGTTACTGTCGTGGGGACCAGTGCTTGCTGCGTTCACCTGACTTTGACCACATCACATCGCATCACTTTTGCAAAAAGGGTTTTGAGCATACAAGTTAGTCGCCACAAGGCAGAATCCGAGCGCGAGCTCAACCATGTTATTTTAATGCCGAGTTCTAAACCGAAGAAAGAGTATTCTGATTCGCATTGCCCCTAAAGGGTAAGAAAATAAAAAAAGGACAGCTACTACCCCAGTACAACCTAAGCGTGATAGAGCGATCTTAGACCTATTGCAGGAGGATCAAGACCCTTGCGGCTGGTAGATACTAGCCAGCCACTGGCGGAACGTCATCGGACGAATGTCTTCAACATATGTACTAGCGCGAATGGCATCGTTCAAGGTCGCAGTGCCGAATTCGTATCGTCCGTTGACGGTGGCGAGGAGCTGTTGATATCTTGCAGCTGAGCTGGGGTCTCCTGCTTGGGCGTAGTGCTGGATCCACGGCTCTAGGTCCGCAGCCTGTCGATTTTGGATATCAAAGGCAGCTATATCAAGTTGGCTTCTGTTGCATGCAGCGGAACTTTGGTTCAACTTACTTTTCAGACATCTGCTAGAGGTGCCTACGACGTCACGAACGGACAATCGATCGCCTCGCATGGTGAACTCGCGAGGCCAGTTTGCGGGGCCGAGCTCGATGGCCGCGACCACAAACTGAGCAACGTCGTGGACCGAAGTCATGCATATGCGAACGGTGTGTCCCCTAGAGTCCTTTTCGACAATCTCGGCTGTTGCGGCAGTGAGATTCAGGAGGTAGGACCCGGCGTCGGACAGATCAGAGCCAAGCCCTATGTTGAGACTGCCGAGACCGTAAGGGTGGAACCTTTCCATGAAGACTCCACAAGAGAAGATGGTATACGGAAGAGACAGCCTCCGCATGAGGGACCTAGCTTGGGACGAATATGATTCCGGGTCTAAGGGGTCGTTGCGCGATGATCGTTTATCAAGGCTCCCCTCGAATTCGGACGGGACGAAGCGCTGCACGCCACTAGCTGCCGCCGCAGTAATGAGGTTCAGTTGCTCGGCTCCTTTGACGACTGATATGACCAAGTTTACCCCCTGGAGCGCAAATGACAGGCGGTCTTGGTTATCGTAATTGACCCGTAGGACTTGGATCTCGAGGGGCTCATATTCGGGGCGGCTCTAGTTCAGGTTAGTGATATCTTAGTTTACGAGCAACGAGCAACGAGCGTACTTACGTATCTCGATAGAACGACGACGCTGTGGGCACTTGGGGCCTCTGACAGAGCCTTCGCAATAAAGTAGCCAAGGCCACCGCCTCCAGCAACGGCAATACGCATTTCGATGCTTGGAGTCAAAGAACGGGGGAGGAGGATGTGTGGGTGATGCCTCGTCAGGCCGCGGAACGCAGCATCTAAATAGCAACCCAGGCCGTAGTCCAGCTACACTAACGTTGCACCACACAGATGTAACAAGCAAAGAGCCGCAAACTTGGGCCCGCAAATCGGCCGACCCGTGAGCCCGCCGATTTGGAATGAGTAAAGTGAAGCCGAAAGCTCACACGCCCCCCTCTTCCCAACCGGATATGACTCAAGGGCGAGGGAGACAGGAGCAAGAAGCGTCTTGCCACAGGCAGAAACCTGCTATGGCAGACCAGTGGCCATCCTTGTCTTGGGCAAGAGTGTTGCTCGTACATCATGTGTCTCCCGTGAAGTCAACGAGTGGATACTCAACGGCCCCCAGTTTTCTACAACAACGAGAACAACAAGATTAGTGGGGGGGTCTCGGCGAATTCAGGTTTGTCTGAACCACCTGTGGGTTTGCTCATGCGCCGACTGGCTGTTCCAAGTGAATGTCCCCAAGTTTGTCCATGTCTTTGTCGAAGAGAGAGCTGTGCGAGGGTAACAACCACACACCAGTAAGTAACGTTGTAGATTCTACCAACATGGTGATTGTGGAAGACCCCTCAGAAGGCCCAATACAGACATTGTCTGGCTTAGGAAGCGGAAGGTAGAAAGCGTCAAGACTGGATGCTGACTAGCAAAGTAACTCGACTGATCTCACATGATACCGGGACTAAGCACACAGCGGCACTACCCAGTTTTTCAAGCCTAGAGGGAGTTATGTGACTACCGACATGAGGTCTTAGTAGCTCTGGCGCCACCGGAGGTGTCTCCAGCTTGGCCATTCAAGGGTCCAGACTGCCGTCAAATCTTCCAGTAGTAAACAGGGTGCGGGTCAAGCCATGCAACCGGCCGCAGAGCAAGTACTCAACCAGGCTTATCACAGTTGGCAAGACTCGCTCGCTCCAGGGGAGGGGGGGGAGGGACTCTTCAGCGGCAAGGCTTAAGCCCCCAACTCCCTAGAATGGAGGTCACGGACGTGAAGCAGCCCCGTGAAGGCACCCCGTGTCTCAAGGCTTAGGCTTATAACGAATGTCGTCGAACGACGGTGACAATATACTTTGTAGTGTGCAGTAGTCCCCGGTGCTCGGTGTCTGAGAAGAACGGCCGGACCGCGTCGTCAACTTGAGGAAGCGGAACCGGTGACCAGAGGTTGGGTCTTGGCCCGAGACGGGAGACCTTTGGCTGACGGCGAAGACCGCCATTGGCGTCGACGGCATGCACACAACATGCAGATGCCCAGGCTACACCGGCACCATTCAGGCAGTGATCCTGGAGCCTGGAGATCTGCGTCAGACTGGGATTAACTGGGACAGGCTCTAGTCCACTGAGAAACGAAGACATCGAGGTTGGAGCCGCAAGGGAGGTTGGGAGGGGCAGTTGTCTCGGCCCTGGTCCATCACCGGGCGAGCTAATGCACCAACCCTGTTCGATTCTCGTAGGGCTGGAACCGGGCAGATCCCTGCTCTCGGGCTGCTGCAGCACTCCGTTGAGGGTTCCGTAGCTTTGATTGAAAGCCGTCTGTCGTTGGAATCGTTCGCCACAGGTCGCCTAACAAGGCGTTCGAAAAGACTTTCGGGGGACGCCTTGCTGCCTTGGAACTTGCACTTGCATGCGTATAACCCCTCCATCTATCAGCGAATGTCGTCAAATTGCTCTGTCGTCTTTTGTGGGCGATGGGGTCAGCGCATTCTCACAGGGTTTGATGACGGCGGAATGGATGGGTGGGAAGTTGAAAGGCGGGGAGTTTGAATGTGAGGCACGTGCTTCCCTCGGGATCGTTGCAGTATCTGCCTTACTAGGCTGTAAGGTTAATTCAATGGAAATAACCTGATAATTCTGACTGTATTACTGAGTACCTAGGTAAGGTAAGTAAGAACGCAGCTTAGTAGAGGGAGGGTATTATTTACCAGGACCAACACTCCCAATTAGCCAAGTATTTCAAGTCCAAGGGACCGAGACGCACAAGACAGAAGAACATCGAACAGCGGATCCTCCCCCTCTCCCATCATCATCCCTACAATCTCTCAACTACAGTCCAATAACAGCTCTGGACCCCTTCTTCGATTCTGTTCTTAGAATATGGCGGTTCCGTCATCACAGCCACATGCGCAATTGCCTCTTATGGCAAGTGACGTCTCTCTCCTCCGCAACAGGGAATTTGTTCCGTCCAGTTGGAAGATCGATTGGTTCGCGGAGAGTGAGAAGTCTTGCCACGACAGTAGCTAGACTACGTAGTCGGGCAATTCAATCTCACAGTTGCAACTGATTGTATTTTTGCAGGCAACGTGCCATTTTCATGCGCCAGGTACACCGACGATGCCAACAACCCCCTGAAGCCTTCAATGACAACAGGGGATTGGACATCCGAGTGAGATACGGCAGATTAACACGTGCTCAAGGCATGTCCAATAAGGCTTTGAAAAAAAACTCGAGCCTCGAATACTGCCTTTGATTGGGTACTGGTGCTGGGATCCAATTTGCCCTTATACAGGATTCTTGATCTAGTTCCACGCATGCGCCGCAAACCTCGGACGACAAGAAGCCTCTCGCCCCGAGACATCTTGCCCGTTGAAGGATCAATTCTATAAATGTCTGCCACGTGAATATCTCATTCCGCCTCGCATCAAATTGTGGTCGTTTCAGTTGTGCCTAGTACTCCCGTGGTTAGTTGCGGTAGAGTCACTGTGGTGCCGTAAGAAGAGACATCTTAGCGTCACCCTGAAACTACCTAGGTACGACAACTCTCCCTTGGTAACAACATCGACCAAGTTTAGATGGATGCTAAGGCCAACCCGCGTGTGTGCTTAGGGGACAGTGAGGCTCTGCGACGATCCATGGAATGCCTCAACCACTTACAGGCCTTGAGCGGTCTGCCCCTCCTGGTATTACTCCCGGACTGCCTGCCTGCCTGCCTGATCCCACGCTGCATGTCAGACGCGTACCGTGTGTCTCTGATCGGTGAAAGGCTTCGGGCAGGCGTCTTCTCCCAGGTTCACCCGAAGAGTCGGTTCCTCGGGTCTGGCCCTCGGAGAGGCTTCTGTCACGTTGGTGGCATTGAGTGAATTTCCGTCTCGCAAAGCTTGCCTGCATTCCCCAAACCCTCACATGGGATCTATGTAGTCCAATCACCTAACATGGTTAAGCTTGCAGAGCCGCTTCTTCTCTAGCAGCACCGCTGCCCTTTCGCCATCCTTCTGCGGGATCAGCTCGGTGGTTCGCCACGCTCTTGGTCCCCTCCGCACCCCATCCGCCACCCCCAGGAGTACACACAATGATCCTATCACCAGCCTTCATCGCCGCGCTGTTCTTGGCCCCGAGGTTGATGTGACGCTCCTCGTACTCCGTTACCGACTCCCCTGCATCGTCCTTGTTGTGAAACTGCCGCAGCGAAGCCTCCCAGCTCGTCTTTTCCACCTTCCTCACCCACAGGTTCAGACCGCACTCGCCGTCTCCGCCGCCGGCAAGGCCGTAAGGGTGGTAGACGCGTCTCTCGCTGAGGATGGACACTTGGAGTGGTATGCGGAACTCGACGTCACGGATGACACCGTCTCCACCACGATGCTGACCTCGACCTCCGGAGTTGGGTCTGATGGAGAACTCTCTAAGGAGGACAGGGTAACGCCTCTCGAAAATCTCCGAGTCGGTGATCCGGGTATTTGTCATGTGCACATGGACGCCGCTGGTGCCCTCCCAATCGGGACCTGCGCCGCTGCCACCCGCGATTGTCTCATAGTAGCCGAAGCCTTTCACGGCCTGTTGACCGGTCTTGTTTCCGCCGAACCCAAAGGTCAGATTGTTGCAGCAGCCCTGACTGGCCGCACAAGCCTGGAATGCCCTGAAGATTACATCCGTGATGCGTTGGCTGGTTAGAACGTTACCCCCGACCACTGCCGCGCCAGGGGATGGTGATAGGATTGACTTGGGGGGAATCTTGACGTGGATTGGTCTCAAGCATCCTTGGTTCAGAGGTATGTCCTCGGAAATGAGGCATCGCAAGCAGTAAATAATGGCGGAGAAGGTTATGGCTTGCGGTGCATTGATGTTTCCATAAACTTCTGGGCCGGTTCCGTCAAAGTCAAACTCGGCTTCTCCAAGGTCCGGGTCAATCTTGACCTTCAGGCGGATTGGAGATCCGTCATCCATGTAGTCAACTGCGGATAGGTCTTTGCCCTCGAATCGTTTGTGAACATCCCTGAGAAGGCGGCGGACACACTGCTCAGCATTTTTCTGGATGTTGACCATGTAGAACTGAACTGTGTCCTGCCCGTACTCTTCAATCAGTGTCTCAATGAGGGAGATTCCCTTCTGATTCGCCGAAACTTGAGCTCTCAGATCGTTGATGTTGTCGGCTAGAGTTCGAGTACCACTGCATTCCGGATACTGTGCTGGTTCATCGTAGAAGAGTTCAACGACTCGTTTCTCATCGAACTTTCCTTGACTCACGAGCTTCTCACTCCTGATAGATGCGCCCTCCTGGAATAGCTCCCGGGAGTGCGGTGGCATGCTTCCTGCGCTGATGCCGCCAATATCCGCATGGTGTGCTCTTGAAGCGGCATAGAACAGGATGTTCTCGCCCTTTTCGTCAAATGCCGGCATCAGCAACGTCACATCTGGCAGGTGAGTGCCGCCATATGAGGGGTGATTGGAGATGATAACGTCCCCCTTCTCCAGCCTCCCTTTCCAGATCTCAGCCTGCCGGCGAACGCAGGTTGACATCGAGCCTAGATGCACGGGTAGATGAGGAGCATTGGCTACGAGCCCACCTGTGGCATCGAAAATGGCACAGGAGAAGTCCAGACGCTCCTTGACGTTGGTGCTGACGCTGGTCTTTTGCAAAGCACGCCCCATCTGCTCGGCAATAGCCATGAAGCGATGTCCAAAGATGCTGAGCATGATTGGATCGACTTCACGGTCGCTCTGGTTGTGATGTGACCTGGAACTGGTCAGAAATATTCGAGCACGACTCAGATGGCACTTACTCTTCTTTCGCGCCGGCCTTGTCAAGGTCGATTACGACATGCGTCTTCAATATGAGCGCAGTCGACTTTGGCGTAACGACAATCGTCTGTGTTCCGTCTGCAAGCATAGTTGGCCCCCGGATCGTGTCACCAACGTTGAGGTCCTCGAGCTTGTAAATTGGCGTTTCCTTTCTTCCACCCTCAAAGTAAACCTGCTGAATACCGTGTTTGTTGTGCCCAGACACTTCCTGTTGTTTAATGGTCTTCAGTTGCTGGTCCACCGTCTCCTCGTTTTTACTGAAGCTCTTCCCAATACCACGGATGCGGACATCATCGACGATGATGTCCCGGTCATCCAAGGTAAAGCCAAATTCGTAGCGATGCTGTTTCACAAAGGCTTTCCCGAACTGCCAGTCATTTCCCTCAAAGTTCTCCTTGGCCTCTTCCTGGCTCGGCTTGATGATCATGAGGGCTGACTCAGTACCGCGATATCTCATGTTGAGGTACTCCTCAAATGCAATTTCGTCATCTTGGAATCCCTGCTCCCTTAGAGAGCTCCGAGATTTCTCCTTTAGCTTTTCCATCTTCTCTTGAAGCTTTCTAACAACTTTTCCATCGTCCTCCCATACGTTGGAGTCGGGTTCTTGTCGTTCGTCAACGACATCTGCAAGAGCCATGCCGTAGGCAGATAGGACAGATGAGTACCTATGGATAAGGATCTGCTTGACCCCCAGAGACTCAGCAATTGCCACGGCGTGCTGGCCGCCTGCCCCTCCAAAGGTTGCAAGCCGATGCTTCGAGGTGTCATGTCCCTTCGCCTCCGTAATGGATCGGATCGGCCTCGTCATTGTCTCATTGGCGACTGTTAGGAATCCATACGCAACTTCGTCCGCTGTCAAGTTCTTGCCCGTCTCTTGGTTGACTTGATCCGCTAGAGCTTGCAGCACCTTCATGCTTGCCTCCACATCCAGACCTTCATCCTCGTTCTCTCCAAAGATTTTGGGGAAGAATTCAGGTAGTAGACGGCCGAGGAACAGATTTGCATCTGTGACGGTCGCTGGGCCGCCTTTGCGATAACACGCTGGTCCCGGGTGTGCACCAGCGGATTCCGGTCCAACAACGAAGAGGCCGTTTTTGAAGAACAGGCGCGAGCCTCCACCTGCTGCAACGGTGTTGATGTCAAGCTGGGGAGACTGAATAGTTACACCGGCCGTGGTCGTTTCAAAAACGTGCTCGTATCGTCCGTCGCCATATCTGGAGACATCTGTGCTTGTACCGCCCTAGATGAGGTCAGAAAGCGAGGTCAGAGAATCCCTCAGAAGCTCAGCTGAGTCTCACCATATCAAACCCAATGACCGGGGTTTTGGTATTCTCATCATAAGAGGTCAAAGAATAGCCAACAACTCCACCTGCAGGGCCAGATAAGATGGCTTTCAACCCAGTGAATTTGTCCACATCGACCAGCCCGCCATCGCTCTGCATGAACTCACACCTGGCACCTCGAGCCCCCTTTTCTTCCTTGACACTTCGAGTTCCCAAGCCACCTTCGAATCCAGCTTGAAAGCCATCGATGTACTTGCGAATGGCTGGCGTGAGATATGCATCTGCACAAACTGACGTCGCTCGTGGAACAAGCTTAATCATGGGCATCAGCTGGTGGCTCAATGAAATGTGGGTGAAGCCAATTTCCTTGGCGACCCTCCCGATTAAGGCCTCGTGATCAGGAAAAGTGTAGCCATGCATGAGACAAACTGCGATGCTTCGGATCCCGCTGTCGTAGACCTTCTTCAGCTTTGCGCGAACATCTTCTTCGGAGGCTCTTTTCAGGATCCGTACAGTCTCCCCTGACATGCCTCGGACAAGATCCTTTCCTTCTGCTTCTTTTGTCCCGACTTGAGTCTGGGCTTCAGTCGTTGTCCTCGCCGGGTCTTCGGCGTAGTCTTCCAAGGTGACGCGTTCATCCACCTCAACGACCTTTTCATACAGAACATCCGGCTTTCGGATGGCGAGGTCAAAGATCTTGGGTCGCGACTGGTTCCCAATGGTCAAGCAATCCTTAAAGCCTTTGGTCACTACCATGGCAATCTTCTCGCCTTTTCGCTCGAGCAGCGCGTTAGTGGCAACTGTCGTTCCCATGCGGATCGAATCGATTTGCGAAGTATCCAGGGCTTCGCCTCGAGGAATGTCCCGGCCAAGGAAATGGCTCATGATGCGACGAATTCCCTCGAGCGGGGCGTCCTTGTAGTTGTCGGGATCCTCCGAGAGGAGTTTGATGATGATTTCCTCGCCATTGCTCTCTCCAACACAATCAGTAAAGGTACCGCCTCGGTCGATTGCGATGCGAATGCCGCGTTGCTTTGCGGCAGTAGCCATGGTTGGTTGATTGATTGCGATGAGGGCTAAAGAACAACGTGATAAGCCACTTCGTCAGCCGTCCCTTAGTAGTTTGGTAGTCTGGAAACATGTATCAATTGCTGTCTCTAGGTACGTGTACAGCATGCAATGCAGTGGGCCTGGGTGATGCGATTACAAATGCTCCTTGAACAGGCAGAACGTTTGCCGATAAGGTGAGCCTATTGATGTCATCGGCAGTGATTACCCCACGTCCCGGTCTCGGCAATGCAATACCGGGCCACAGGCGTAGGTACCTGAAGTACGTGGTATTCACTTAAGTCTGCTGACCTCGCCGCTGCTGGTCTTGAAGTCGCTAGCCATCTGTAATAATGGGTTTTATAGATGATTTTCCCATCTTATCATTGTCGAGAGGTGTTGGTTGTCTCCGGGCTGATACCTAAAGCTAGGAGACTATTACCATCGTTCTTAACCTGCTTATACATGGCCTTGTAGTACGACACAGGTTCTAAGTCCTTAGAGGGTAACAGAGCTATGGAAATTATCTGAAATGCTTTGAATAGTTGTCATTATTTTGTCTTAACTGCTTAATCGGTAGGTACATCACCCCTCATCACTGCCGCCACCACCGCCGACAGCACCATCACCACTGGCTAGGACGAGGACATGATGAAAGAGTAGAGCCAACAAGGGCTGGGTTTTTTGAGATTTTTGCGCCCGGAGTGCGATTGATGACTATATATGGAGGCTACAAATGGGCAATTGAGTCGACAGGTGGGCATAGATGACAATTCAGAAATCCACGTTGAATGCGTGAAGAAATCGGGTCCTGATTGGTGGTACTTGGGCATCACTCTCTTTGTTCTAGGGCTAGACATATCACAGGTATTCCAGCATCAGCAAGGTATAGGACGCGGAGTGGCAACTGCTTTCGCGAGGCTCGTAACTTAGCAAGGTGCTACCTGGTGCGTAAGGAAAGGTCGTAGATGGAGTCTAGTAGCAGCTGGATCAGAAGCCAAGGCCGTGGCCTAAGACTGCAAGAAGAAATTTGCAGACTGTTGAGGTTCAAGTCCAAGCGTAGAGCGAGGCGCCGTATCTGCAATAGACAGAGTCCCACTAACTCTGAGTGTCGGGTAGCCAAACAAGGTACCGCCTTTCCATTTTGCTCATGTGTGATATACCTCGGAGAGAAAGAAGCTGGGTAACATAGGGTATGCAATTGCCATCGCTATGCTGCATAATATCAATATTACGGGAGGAATGTATTCGAACGATTGTGCCTAGAAACATGAGCCAGAAGCACGCGCTCAGAGCTGTTGACCTCCCTCCCTCCAAATCTTCTCGCCCCTCTCGCACTTTCCTTTCATTATTAAGATAATAGCTTTGAATCTTCTCCGTTGAGGACCTGGCCTCGAGCTGGGTGCGCGAAAGTCATGAGCGAAGTCGTTTTTGCTGTGCGAGGGTCCCTGACTCGACACGGTCAGTTCTGCTGTTCAGCTGGCAGAAATAGCATTCGTCACCATGTGATGACTTCACCCACGTATGAGAAGAAGCAAATTAAGGTAAACCCAGATGATAGGCGGGACCTGTGATGGTAGTGAAAGCTGCACTAGCTAGGGCGTGTATGTGTCAACTCTTCTAGCACTGTAGAAGGGAAGCTACCTAGCGCGGAGTCAGAGTGACGAGCAGCCCATCAAGGGAGGCCCTACAGTGAGTGGCGCCTAACACTAAGGGGCTGGACGACTGAGGATCGAGGGGCTCAGTCCCTAGGTATAGTACGACAAGGCCATCGAGGTTACTGGAAACACTTTAAACAGTTGCCATGCTCTCTGTTTCAACGGCTGTTGGATTGCAAGGCTGAAATGAAGGCTCGCTGAGTTTTGTGTAATTCCTGTCAGTCCTGCGTCATTCACGATTTTAAAGGATGCGCTGCAGTAAAGCAGTTGCAATCACTCTCGTAATATGGATAGGCAACTACCTGCCTAGTCATTGGATAAAATTATTGTACTAAACTTGCTATTTCTAGCCACTCAGAGTTAGGATCACTGACTATATCCATAATCTTTAACCGTATAAGATCTATCCATTTCCCCTATTCACTGGTCTTTTTTCTCTAGCCTACTAGTATTATTAAGGCATTAACAGACCAGTAATCCTTCCCTGGGTATGCACTACATAAATATTATATCGTCATAACTTAAGACTTCTTTATTTTCTTCGCATCATCATAGATCAGAGGGACGGTTCTTTTCTCCAACTCTTACCTTGCCTCGCATCGCTTTGCTCTCGCCTCGCCTCGTCCAACTTCGTCCAGTTTCGTCAGTCTCGTCTTTTCTTCTAGTCACATCACGTCACGTCACGTCAACTCGCCTCACTACGACTCACGACTCTCCTACCATAATGCCTACGATAGACGAGTACATCGGTATCGAGTTGGCCAAGACGGCCAAGACGGCCAAGCGTAAATCTGATCCACCGGTGAGTTGTATCTCTCTATCTGCCTCGTCCTTGTATCTTCTGTCTTTTCTGTTAGAATCCTTCCCTCTCCTTGCCTTTTCCTAGGAAGTAAACAATCCATGCTAACCCCCTCAGAAAAAACCAACTGGCACCCAGCATGGGAAGGCGCGTCCCGAGATGCAATGCTACCGCTGCAAGGCGGTTGGCCATCGCGCCATAGAATGTCCGCGGAGAAAAATGGACAAGGTGGGCAAGGCGGACAAGGCGGCACAGTCGCCCGCGTTGCCCGTGAGTTGATTCTATTTTACTCTGCTGCCTACCTGATTTATACTGACCCGAACTTCAGCGGGTCGAGGCAGCGGCAACCACTCTGCGTGGGCGGACAGTCGCCCTCGAGGGTGAAGTGAAGCGCCTCGGGGCCATGGTGGCCGTTATGGCTGAGTGGATTGAGAAGAAGAAGAAGGAGGAGGAGGAGGCTACTGCTTCTGTTGCTCCCGCTCCCGCTCCCGCCGCTCCTGCCGTCGACACCGCCGCTCACCCCGCCGCCCCCGATGCCGCCGCCATCGTCGCCGATGTTGCTCCCTCTTCCGATGCCGCTACTGTAACCACCAAAACGAGGACAATCAAGGCCTGGTGGTAAGCTTGGAGAGTCAGCATGGCAGAATTTCGGGGTTTTCGGCACCTTGGGAAGTACTGAAATAGGTAGACAGTGAGAATGGCAGCCAGGGTTCGCAGTATTTCGGGTCATCTCCGTGGCCTTGTTTGTCAGTGATTGTCTTGCTACTGTTTGTTGGTAATGCTGGTCTGTTCCTCCTCTCAATCCGTCCCCTACGTAGACAAACAAAATATATGACCATCAATATGCATGCATCAATATAGCAGGGCGTGTGTCCCCAGAGTCGAGTCAACGAGGTTAGCAACAATGTGTCGAGACCAGAATCATTGCATGCCTCAGATGTTATTCCAACTTAATAGCAAGCATGAGCGAAGGAGAACAAGGACAGTCTGGTTCTATCATCGGTCTTGTTTCCACCATTCAAAGTATTATCCGATATGCTCAGTGGTAAGAAGTGGAGAAGTAGCAAGGATGAGGCTGAAGTATCCCAATACAAACAACCAATCCCAAGCAAGCTAAGCAAGCCCCGTTGGCTCAGTGGTAAAGCGTATCACTAGTAATGATAAGATCACTGGTTCGATTCCAGTACGGGGCAGTGCACAGGATATGCAACTTTTGCTCTCGGAGAGAGCAACTCTGGCATCTTTTTGGTCTCCCCCATCCATCCATCTATCTCTTCTCATTAACTTTTTGTGCGTACGTACCGAGGCTTCTTCGTTTCTCGTAGTTTTAAGCGGCAGTGGAGAAGGCCAGTGAGCATAAGTGCGTTGGGGTATGCTTGATTGATCATCAACACTACAAGAACCTCAAATATGGTAGATCATAACATATTCATCATGAATTAGGTAGACGTCACACCTAACTTGCGTAGACCTTCCTCCCGGCCTTTCCAATACACCAAAACGCCAGTGCCAACTACTTGCTGTACTTGCAAGCTTCCCATCCAATATCCACATGTCAACCCAACTCACATCCCATCATAAAATCCGTGCCTGCTTTCCGTCACTGTACGCCACCCGTCATCAAACTCTCGAGCTCCCACGGACTCAGCGTGCTCCTTCTCCGCGACGCCGTCTTGCTCGTCCTCCGATCCCGCCGCCTCTTTTCCGGTTTTAGCGGAGACTCGTCCCCCGCGCCGCGGTCACGCTTGATCGGGTCGAAGTCCTGCCTCCTCGGACTCTTAGCCTCCTTCTCCTGGACGACAGGTTGCGGGGCCTTCGGCGACGGCGGGGAGGGCGCCATGGTGGGCTTCTTGACGCCGCGGGTGCTGCGGGCTGCGCGGAGCTTTGCGCGGACCCGGGCGGCGTCGGCTTCTCGCTCCGACGCGGCCAGCTTGGCGGCGATGGTGGCCATGGTGAGAGGGCTCTGTTGGGGTGCTGGGTCGGCGTTGCGCGGGAGAGGGAGGCGCGAGGCGTTGTTGCGGCGCGGCGACCGGCTGGGAGATGGCGGTCCGGAGCGTCGGCCAGAGTCACCGGCACTGCGCTCGGGACTCTGCGGTTGGCGGCGGTATGATGGTGATGGAGATGGTGATGGCTTGGGAGACTCGTTCCGGAATTGGATTGCCGGCTCCAGCGGTGACTTGAGCAGTATCTCGTCGAGGGACGACGTCGACGGTATGCGTTCTCGGCCGACGTTGTGGTCCATGATCGCGTTGGCCACTTGCTTGCCAGCATCAACCGCAAGGTCCCAGGTGTTTTCCTCGGCAATCGTAGTGAAGTCTCCCGGTCTTCTGAGAGGCTTGCCCAGGCGCAGAGACCCTCGGTTGCCGGCCGACGAGGAATCCTTCAGCGGGCTCATCTTGGGCGGCTCCGGCAACGGGGACGAGTCCGAGATGGACTGGAACAGGGGCGCTGCTGTGGATTGTTGCAGGATCTGGACGTTGGGCTCATCCACGTCGTACTCCTCCACGGGCACATGGTCGTCAAAGTCGGATTCCGCGTCGCTCTCGTCTTGGTCGAAGTCGTCAACCATTCGCAGGCTGGGGGAGACGTGAGCCGAGGGACATGGCGACGACTGCATTGGCTCATTTTCCTCCTCCTCAGCCTCTTCTGCCACGGCGGAAAGCCGGGGCGCAGGAGCTTGTCTCGTCTCTTCCACGTTCTTGACGCGTACGGGACTGAGTCGCAATCCCATCTGCAGCTCTTCGTCGCAGACTGGCCGTCCGCTGGCAGCCATGCGCTTGCGCCAGCCGTCGATGAGGTGGACGGCCTCAGTCCACCGGCTTTCCATCTTGACCCAGCCATCCTTCAGGTGGGCAATCTCCTCTTCGCGGACCACCACCTCCTCGATTGGCACAAAGGACGGGTTCGTCAGGATTGTCCGCATGTGCTCGAGCACCGAATCCAGCTCCGACGCCATATCCTGCCAGCCGTCTTGCTTGGTCGCCAGGGCTTGGCTGTTGTCGTTGTTCCAGCCGCTCATTTCTCGTAATTGCTTCATCGTCCGGCGCATCACGTTCAAGACGGCGGCGTTCTCCTCGCTAAGGTTCTGGGCCAGGTCGGCCAGGAACGCGTTCGTCTCGCTTCGTAGTTCGTAGTCGTCGGCAATGGTTCCTCCGCGCGCGGTGGAGGCCTTCTCCCCGCCAACATCGCCGGTGACGGTGATGGACATGACGGCCGAGCTGCCTCGAGATCCGCGCGCGCGGGCGGCCTCGCCGAGCTGTTTCTTGAGCGTGTCGATCTGGCGATCACGCCGGCGCACATCGGTCGCACACGCGGCGCGAGCTTGTGCTACCAGTCCTTTTGTGCGGGCGACCTCTTCCTTCAGACCGCGGATTGCGGCGTCAGCCGACTTCATCTGTGTCCGCAGGGCCGTCTCGGAGGCCTCTGCAATTTCGAGCTTCCTCTTCGAATCGGTGTTCTTCTCGGCCATTCGCGCAATGTCGTTTGCATGCTTCAGGTTATCGGCTCGCAGGCTGCGCATCGCCGCGGAGAGCGACTCGCGGTGTTCGGCATCGCGCTATGAGTCGCAGAGTTAGTAGGTTGCCGCCAGAAACCAGGAACGGGAACAGGAACGGGAACGGGACTTACGTCGCGTCGGAGGATCAAATCATTCAACACACCGACGATGCGCCCCATGGTCGCGGCGTCCTCGCCATCGTGCATCGCCGGGCTGGCGAAATCAATGCTCTGGCCATCGCGCAGAAGGCCTCGGGAGAGCAGTTGGTTGTTGATGTACAGCGACGCTGTACGCAGGTTTTCGGTGCCGATCATGCTGAGCCAGAAAAAGTCAAAACCCAACTAGAGCACGAACGTTCATGTCATCGAGACTCGATGGCACACGTAGGTGAGTTTTGGGGAAGAGCTGGCTCAACGGTGGTGTAGGTAGGATGCGCATATAGATGCCAGGCCCCCGGGTTCTTTGTTTGGGCTGGTTGCTATGTGGGGGGAAAGTAAACAATCCCGACACGGACAAATGGGCAACATGGGGTTACGCGATGACTAAGGGTGGCCACCGCCCATCCATAGCACCATGCCTAAGGCGCGCTCCAGCAAGGGCCGAAGCGGGCGACCAGCATTGTGCCGACAAGACATGTCTCGACAACTGGCATTGCAGGAAAAAGCGCACCATCCGACGGCCCTCTGCTGGGCAGTGGGTGGCCGGGTTCTGGGCCGTCGCCTGGGTTGACAGGTCGACAGGTTGACAGGTGCATATACTCCGCACTCCCGCCGCGCTTCGCCTTGAGACCCTGAATCAAATTCTTCGTAACTCGGGCGACTCGAGAGGGGGCATTCCGTCAGGGTCTAATTGGGTCTAATTGGGTCTAATTAGGTCTAATTAGGTCTTGCAAGCATCCACTTGCGTGGTTAAGTGGAAAACGCGGTCAATGAAATCATCACCCCAGCTTCAGCTTTTTTAATACTTCTTCTGTCATGCATTCCCGGGGTGGAAGAGCAAGAAGTGAAGATTCCTTTTGCAAAGATTCCGTCTGCGAGTGCTCTTTATCGCAATTAGTAACGTACGCCTCGTTCATGCAGACGCCGGAGCCGCTGTGTAATCAGACAGATCATCAAATTTGTTCCAAGCCTCTCTCGACCATCCTGATTTAGTCTATCATCAAGGTGTAGGACTACCTGGTTTTGTTTGACTCGTAGGCATTATGTTTCCCTTCTACATACTGTAGCAAAGTTCTGAAACGCGTATGTCAACATCAACTTGTTAATATTGGGTCGTCAATTCTCTATCTGCCGACAGGCTGCATCATCTTTCTTTCATTTACATACAACTGGCATTTCAAGGCATCATGCTCATCATAGCTGCCGAGAATAATCGGAAACTTCTCGTGGTACCTGGATGATCCTAGTAAACCATCGGCATAATCTGGGGCTGACGCGGCTAGATATCTTCACCCGAGGTCCGTCATCTATGCAGAGACTGAGAGTGCGACAGATGCCGTCTGGTTCAGCTCGGCGATGCCATTGCCCGAATGGCCCTGGCTGGCGCCATAGTAGAGGTCGAACATCTTCGTCGATTGCTCGCAATAGTCTGACTTCGAGAACCGCGCGTCTGGCTGAAAGTTGAAGTGAAACTTCCTCCTCGCATGGCTCGCCATCTGTGTTTCGGCAATCAGCATCCACTCCAGACCATATGGCAACAACACAAAAGGTGAACGAGAGTCAGGATTCAGACAATTTTGAGAAGATTTTGGTAAAGCGGTTGTTTTCGGCACTCAACCAGGAAGACCCAAGTAGACTCAGGCCTCCCGTCGTGTTTCGATGGCCCCGCAACGTCATCATGGAGAGAAATGGAGAAGGCATCGGAACTTACAGGAATCTTAGCTTTTCGCTCAGTTGGCTTCACGTCTCCGGCCTGAATTTCCCCCGCTTCTGGCGCATTGCGTTGACCTTCCGTCTGTCCTCCTCGAAACTCCTCAGCAGCGCAGCCTGCTCTGCCTTGCGCCTCTCCCTGAGCTGGAACCGGTAGAAGTCCTGTGTCTCAGACTTCTTCTGCGTGTCTCTCTCGATCATCTTGCGCTTCGCCTCCTCGGCCTCGTTCCGGCTGGCAGGCGCCACCCTTCCTCCGCGAACGACGGTAACGAAGCCGTCGTCGTCAGGCTCGTTGCGGAGTCGCTTAGAGAGTTCCGCGGCCTCCTTCTCCTTGCGGTTGAATGCATTGAAGAAGGCGTGGACAGCCTTCTGGGTGGCTTGCTTGTCAACGCGCGACATCTGCAGGTGTGATGCAATCCACGACGATCCAAGGGCCGGCACGTCGTCGGCTAGGTTACTGCCCCATGAGGGATATTTCTTGGTCTTGTGAACCTTGGCAATGGCTTTGAGGACCTGTTGCACGCTCTTCTCATCGGCCAGTAACACGACGGCTGTGCTGCTGCTCTTATGCAATCGTCGCGACCAGATCTGCGGCAGCTGCACGGCTTCCTCCTCTCTCCGCCGCTCCTCCGCCTCTACCTCCTCGCGCTTCCTCTTCCGTGCAAGCGCAGTGAGTTTCGTGGCGTGCGCGGGATCAATGACGAGCGACGACTTGGTTTGACCCTCAAAGGTAATGCTCTCAAACCGCCCAGCCCCGACGAGCTCGGTGAATACGGCGCGGAAGTGAGGCTCGGTGCCATCTGCCGGGATGTTCTTCAAGAACAAGCTTCGAGAATCGTTTGCGGTCGGGATCTTGGGCGCGTTCCGTCGCACGCGAACTTCGTGGATGGCTGTCTCCGGGTACGACGGCGTCCCGGGGATTTTGATCGGGAGAACTGCGAACTGGTCGCCAGTGTCCTCGACAGGTGCCATAATGGGCTATCCTCGGAAACCTAGATGCCGAGCAGGATATTCGTGGAGGGTGGGAGATCTGGATAGAAGATGTCGAGTTGGTAATGGACTCGGGAAAATATTCGAAGAGGTCTGGCGATAACAGAAAAAAAGGTCGAGCCCCACAGCACGTGTACTGTCTTATCGGTACTGTATTAGCACTGTACGATTGCCATCATTCTCGTCCAGCCATTTAGACAACAACACACACAGAAGACACCATGCTTCTCGAATACTCAAGGGGTGAAATGCAATTGAACTTTATGCACATTATCTTCTGCAGGTCGAAGGAAGAACCCCTCCCAAGATGACCTCCACAGCAACATTGAGTTCCCTCATCTGCAAGCATAGCGTCAAAGTCGTTCCAAATGCCTACTTCACCATGTTTATCTTCAATGCACATATCATCGCGTCACTACAAATACAAATAGCATTCAATGACCACGTTTACCCCTCCAAGGTCCAGGAGATACTCTACCATCCTTGTCAATTTCTCTCCTTCTTTGCTTCACTTACAGTCAGTCATCTAAAGCCATAGAATGGACCATTTCGCGATTATTCAGCCCTTTTTACCCTCAGAATGTCAGATGTCGACCAATCTATCTTCCAATCCACGATCCAGTCGTTGAGACGATTTATTGTCGGCTATGGCAGAGGTGACCAGCCGGGAAGCAAGCCCCATCTGCTGAAATGGAGGTCCTCTAAATGGATCATCATCACCACAGTTGTTCTGGGGATTTACGTCGACATCTTCCTCTACGGCAGCACTGTCGTCGTTCTCCCTTTCGTCCTCGAAGAGCAGGCCGGTGTCAGTCATGACGAAATCGGCAAATGGACTGGATACTCCATGCTCACCTACAGTCTTGCTTCGTTAGTCAGCAGCCCGATTGCTGGATTTCTCGCCGACAAAGCACGAAACCGCCGAGAGCCACTCCTTTTAGGCCTCTTGTTTCTTCTCGCCGGC
Organism: Corinectria fuckeliana; assembly: GCA_019137255.1. Classification (NCBI taxonomy): domain Eukaryota; kingdom Fungi; phylum Ascomycota; class Sordariomycetes; order Hypocreales; family Nectriaceae; genus Corinectria; species Corinectria fuckeliana. The sequence goes on along the minus strand of WPDH01000175.1, from coordinate 84,004 downwards.
TGTATTTGTCTGTGGGCTGCGTCGAGCATCATGGTCCTCCTTGTGGGTCGTTTTCTCCAAGGCGTGAGCGCCGGCTTCGTCTGGAGCATCGGCCTTGCTCTGATCGCCGACACAGTCGGATACGGTGAGGTCGGTGAAGTGCTGGCCCATGCCGACATTTCACTATGTTTCGGTCTCGCCTCGGCGCCTCCTATCGCTGGATCCATTTTGAAGAGATATGGCAAAGATGCTGTGTATGCCCTAGTCATGGGTTTCATTGTCTTGGATGTTTTGATGAGGCTCTTCCTCATTGAGCGGGGAGTCGCAGAAATGTTTCAGTCCGTCTCCGAAGCCGAGGAGAATGGCCAGCATAACTTGACACAGGAAGAGCCTCAATCTCTCAGCTCTGCACCGACAAACAACAAAGGCGGCGAAGGCAAGGAATCTGGGTATTTAGATTATGCTACAGTGCTCTTCAAGTCGTGGAGGATCCTTGGAGCACTCACTGGTACCTGGGCCGTGGCTCACATATTGCAAGCAACCTCCCTGACATTCCAAAACAGCTGCTAACGACGTTCAGGATCTCAATCGATGTTCTGGTCCCGGTCTACTGTGAGGAACGGTACGGCTGGGGGTCTTTGAGGGTCGGGCTGTTGCTGTTTACCTTTTACGCTCCATCCCTACTATGCATTCTCACTGGGAGGCTTGCAGACCGATACGGGGGGAGATGGCTCGCCATCGGCGGGTTCCTAGGCTGCATCCCGTCCTTTCTGGGCCTGACAGCCGTCGAGATGTTCTCCAAAGACGACGCTCCACCGATCATGTGGATTCTGATGGCCTGCGCAGGCATCTCGCTGTCCTTTGCGAATACTCCAGTCATGGCCGAGATTGTCTATGCCCTGGTGGACAAACAGGACAAGTACCCTTCGCTTCGTCAGAACTCGGGCGGCTACGGGCTGGCGTATGGCATGTTCATGACTATATTTTCGCTGGGGTCTGTGACGGCGAGCGCAGGCTCTCCTCACTTTCTCAAGCTGGAAGATCATGGTTGGAGTGCCGCCATGTATTCCCTGGCGGGATCCTGCTTATTTGCGGTTGTCCCGGTTGCGTTGTGGACTGGTCGGAAGCCTCCCGGGGGTCGCTTTGGCATGCGAGGTAGAAATGCGTCACTTGATACGCCGGAGACAACGAGCATGGAGCTGACTTCAAGTTGCAAGGTCGAGGTCATATCGGAGGAAGCCGTATCAAATAAAGTGTAGAGCTTAGGATATATCATTAACATATTACATCTTGTGCACTAGTGTAGGGCAAGTCGCATATTCGCTAATCTTTTGCTGGTTTACATCATCGATTCCGTGCGGGATTCCGCCCATCAGCAACTTCATCCCCCAGCTCATGAGTCGACCTGTTCAAAAAAGGCACCATTTAGGTAAATAAACAGACATTCAAAGAACAAGGGAATGTAAGTGCTGTAGCGATCAAGAATGGGCTACTGCAGACTAGCCTGCAACTATCCTATGAGCTTTGAAGGATTCGCTTGCATTACGAGATGGAGAAAATGGCGACGATAAAATCCCCATTCTCCAGGGTACGAGCTCCGTCTTGGATCCTTCAAACACTCCAACTATTCTCTGTATTCTCATCGTCACCACCACCTCATCGGCTCCCCTTCTCTACATGGGCCTCCCTGCTTCTTTCGACCGGTGCCGCCCTTTTGGGGTGGACAAGCTACTGGAAATCCGAACCTCGAGGATGAAAAAGATGGCTGGCTTAGAAATCATGTCCGGCATCGACAAAAATGTTTGCCAGGGGCCAATGAAGCTCACAAGATTTGGGCTCGAGGGGGATGAACATGACCTGACATTTCACGGAGGGCCCGACAAGGCAATTCTCGGTTGTGAGTAGATTCTCGCTCAATATCGTCCATTGTGCATTTAGTAATTAACCATTCAAGACTGTTCTTCTCATTACCACGATTGGCAAGCCTCTTATCCAGAACGAGTAGACCGGTTCGTCCCGGGCGGATTCGGCGAGAACTTCGTCACAGCGTCAATGAACGAACGCAACGTGTGCATCGGCGACATCATCTCGGTCGGCCCGCAAGTCCTCCTACAAGTGTCCCTCCCTCGCCAGCCCTGCTTCAAGCTGAACCACCGCTTCGCCCTAAAGAACTTCGCACCCGTGACGTACCAGACCAGTCGCACTGGGTGGTACTATCGAGTGATACGCGAAGGCATCGTCAACGTGGGCGACGAGCTCAGGCTCGTGGAGCGCAAATGGCCCCGGTGGACTGTGGAGCGCGTGCAGGAGTACCTCCACCGCGACACGGAGAATGTCGCCATGAACGAAGAGCTTGCGTCGGTAGAAGCGCTCGGCGAGGAGAGCAGGGGGCAGTTCAGGAAGAGAGTCGCCAAGGCGAGAAGGCGGGGCCAGAAAGAGGACGCGTGGAAGGGCTTTGAAATCATCAGCCGCAAGATGGAGACCTCGCGGATAGTGTCGTTGGTTTTCAAGGCTGTAAACCCGGATCCAGAGGCCGAAAGGTATCTCCCAGGGTCTCACGTGAAGCTGAAGCTCCCGAATGGACTGACCAGGACGTACTCGATGGTGTCTACAGCAGAGAAGATGGACATAACGAACGCTGGCAACATGTTTGAGCTTGGTATTGCTCTCGACGACCGCAGCCGTGGAGGATCTCAATATATACACGAATCTTCCAACATCGGCGATATCATGCAGGTGGGAAGGGTCACGGCGGACGTGGTTCCAGCCAGCTCCGCGAGCATGCACGTCTTCATCGCTGGCGGGATAGGGATCACAGCTTTCCTCGCCTTGATCAAGCGTTACCACTCCATCAACTGGGCGTTCCATCTCCACTACGCTGTGCGGTCCGCCGAGGAGGTGCCGTTTCGAGATCGCTTGGAGCCGTTAGGCGACAGTGTCACCGTTTACGACAAGACCAAGGGCGAGAGGATGGACATCAAGAACATCGTAAAGACGCTACCCTGGAACAGCCATCTGTATGTCTGTGGGCCCAGCAGAATGATGGAGGCTGCCAAGGACGCCGTGCAGGAAAACCGCATCCCGCTCGGCGAGGTTCACTTTGAGGCGTTTGCAGCTGACATCTCGGGCCAGCCGTTTGAGGCTGAAGTCGTCAACAAGGGCGGCAAGGTGGTCAAGGTGGGAGAAGAGGAGAGCCTCCTGGAGGTGCTCAGACGGGAGTTTGGAGACGTCCCCTCAAGCTGCGAGGTGGGCAACTGCGGGACGTGCAAAACAACGGTCAGGAGCGGTCGCGTCGACCACAGGGGCGCAGCACTCCAGCCGGAGGAGAAGGAGACGGCGATGCTGTCGTGTGTCAGCCGAGGCATCGGCCGGATTGCCATTGAGATCTAGCTGGTTGGGCGTGGGTGGGTTGGTTGGTTGTGTACCTGGCATGGCGGTTCTGTCATGTGTAGACTATAGGAGCAAGTGTAGATGCAGAGGGAGGTGGTGTGCAAGCAACGCGGGACAAACTCGACCAGGACAACACATCTGCCGCAGATGCAAGACTTACGCACCACCCGTGATAGCACTGCGGGTGGGTGTGGTGTTCGGTGTGAGAGCAGCAAACGCCGAATGGGGAAACATGAGACGGGGACGGAATGTCACTGATTCATCATGTGCGGAGTCGGTGCTGGGGAGGTCCGTGAGACCAGGCTGCCGGCGATCGGAGACCGAGCAGTTCCATGACGAGAGCAGTTGAGCCTCATTCTGCAACACACGGTATGAGACAATACAATTTCCCATTGTCCATGCCACGGTCCTAGTTGATGCAAGCCGTGACACTTGCATGCAGTAGCAACTGAAGCTGGGCGGTAAGCCTGGAGGCTGGCTGGCTGGCTACCTCGTGTTTGACCTTGGCTTGCATGAGCGCGCATCATCATCACCAACGTTCGGGAGACTGACAGGCATCCAATCAGCGCGGGGCTACGGCAGATGGACGTGGGATCCCAAGCCCAGCCGCATGAGCTCTTGGGACCATCATGGAATCATCTGGTGAGGAGACTGCTGACTTATGCCGGCTCCGTTTAGCATCAGGACCACGGCCTCGTAAGCGTGATGACGCTCAGATGCCCCGCCTCTCAGATGACAACAGCCTCGAAATGGTGTCGGGTTTGGAGCAGAGCCGCATGCCGTACATAGTATATTCTCATTGGCTCTCGAGAGCGGATGCGGTTCAGCCACCTCAGCTCTTAGTTTACTACCCCGGCCCTCGCGGCTCTTACACAGAAAGAGGAAGCTCAACAGTCGCAATATATTCCAACTCAGGAAACCTGGTAGATAGTCTACATGGCAAAGTTACTCGTGCATTAGTGTGAATATTGGACAAGGGTCCGCGGCAGGCTGCGTTCCAGTTTTTTTCCTCCTTCACTATTCCCTCGACTGAGTGAATTCCGGGAATTTCCTGAGGCAATGCGCTGTTCTGCTCCCTGTTCACCTCACCCTCCCCTCCCCGCGATACCTACTACCCACTACGCACACCACGGAGCAAGGCTCGCCCTCGCGTGATCGTCGCCCGAAGAATCTCAGGGCCTCGGAGCCTCAGGGCCTCAGAGCCTGACATCGCCCCGAGAACGAGGTATGCAGTGGAAACGTTCAATGCGGGCGTCCCACTGGCGCCGCCGTCCATTCCGAGGCCGCGATGCCTCCCTGTCTGTGCGGGCCACGGCCGGTGTTACAATAGTCTCGCTCGACAACGCGTCGTTCGCCGCGATGCCTACCTACCAGGTCCAGACTGTTCCACAGTCATGTTGCTAGACAAGCGCGGCCCGCCGCCCTTGATTGAGGCTCTGCTCTCTCCTCTCTGCGTCAGGGCGGCCTGCTACTTGCCTGCCCCTTGCACAACGACCCTGGGATCCCCACGAGGCTGCGCTCAAAGTGCTCTTCCCGAGTCCCCCAGAGTCTTGAGTGAAAAGGTGAAGAAGAGCCTGTGAGCCTGTCACTGCAGCTTCCGGTTACTTCATCCCTTCATTCTCGCACCGTATAATAATGTCGTCGCCCGCCCTCAACCCAGCTGTGCTCTCAGTCTCGCGCCCTCTCCCGTAGAGCTGCAACTGATGCCTCGCCGCCGTCGCCTCATCCCAGGGCGGCCCTTGTACGGCGCCACCAGAGTCTCCGGGGCCTGATAACCATGGTGATGGGCCTCCTCAAGCTCCCCATCGAGATCATCTCCCTCATCTGCGAGCGTCTACACGTTGACCACCTGTTCAACTTTGGCCACACCTGTCGCCACCTCCGCTACATCCTGAGCAACGAGAGCATATGTCGTCTAGCCCTCCAGGTGAGCTTTTGCTTTGCCCCCTCCGCTCCTGCGTGGCCTCCGCTGACGGCATTTTCTACAGAGGGTCAAGTTCTCAGCCGAGGCCATCGAGGCGCAGACGTCTCATGCTTACGCGAGGGGGCTGCGGACGCTTGTCAAGAGGCGGAATGCAGTTCGGCATGCCGAGCCCTACTTGGTCGGCGTGGTGGCCCTGGCCGAGACCTTCATCTACACCAACGGCGTCCTTTGCTACACCGTAAACCGCGAGAACCTACATGTTCTTGACGTGCACCGGTCTGCCACGGAAGAGCTGGTCGTGAAAGTCCCCTGGATGCTGCTCTCTGCGATCCCTGGGTTCCAGTGGGAGAGTCTATACACGTTCCGCCCCGTGTACTACTCAGATGACGTCCTCTCATGTTTATACAGCTACAAGGACTGCGAAGGTTCTACGGTGAGCTGGCTGGTGGTCTTGCGCATTAAAGACGTGAAAGTCCTCGCTCTTCGCCTCCTGCGCTCAATACAGAAGCTGTTCGTTCGGAACAATGGGGATTTCTTAATTTATGGCACGAAATCGCACCCCGGGTTCGACGGCTTCAAGCGATGGGTGCTCCAGCGGCTCGATCTCCAAAGTCTGAAGTGGACGGCCACGGACCTGGTCCTCTGGAACTTCGCGGGATCCAATCTAGGCCAGGACATCTGTTTCGAGATCTTCGACGACCACTTCTACTGCCTGTCCAACAAGAACAAGCTGCAGCCGGAGCATGGGAAATGGAACTCTTACTACCACGTCATGCGCTTCCCCCTAAGCGAGGCAACCCGCGAGAGTTGCGAGTCGCCGCCGATGCGGAACCTCTGGCGGCGGCATGCGGCCGAGGGCCCCGTCGACCAGCGCTGGGACTCGTTGCAGCTCGTGAGAGACGACGGCTCGGGGAAGCTCTTCATCGTCGAGTCCCGGCGTGAGTGGCTCCCGAGGAACGCTCAGAGCCAGCGCAGCTGCTACAAGAAAGAGGTTCGTTTCGGCCTGGACGAGGATCTCGGCCTGACTCAGCACCCGCTCTCCGACATCCTCAGGGACGCCCTTCCGATTGAAGAACCGTCATCGGATGACGAAGGCGAAGGCGCCGATGCGTGGGACAGCGAGACCCACGTTGAAAGGCGACCGCCGGAGAACGTCCACGTCGGCGATAATGGAGCCCGGGGGACCATGTTTACAATAGGGGAGTGCTTCGTGCGGTTTTACAACTCCTCCTGCGAAACCTTTCTCGACCTCATCGACGAATCCCACCGGCTGCGACTCCGCGTGCGACCAAAGCTGGAGAGGCCTCGCGAAACAACAAAAGAAACGGGCTCCGATGCGCCCCCAGACCAATCATCAAGGACGCAGCAGCAGCACAACACTTCGAAGCCGGAGCCCCATGAACGAGATGACGAGGTGACATTCTGGCCGCCGGAGCAGACTTCACCACCCAGCCCCCAGCTGGCCCAGCTTCACAATATCCTCTACCCCCAGATCCCGCTAGGCGAAGTCGACTGGGCCATGGACGACCGCACGCTGGTGTACGCCCCGGGCCACGCTGCTCGGGACCGGCCCAGGCCGCTGGTGCTCATGTCGTTTGACGCCGCGATACGTCTGCCCGCGTTCCCGAAGCTGCGACTCGAGCCTGCAGATCCAGACGCCGCCGGCACGCACATCTCGACGCCCGATGAATCCCACCCTGCAGCGGACCGTGGTAGCGTTCTATCAGAAACCTCGGCAGGAGCCGTGGCCTTGTCCACTCACAGCGAGCTTGACGCATCGCCGGCCGCGCATACAGAGCGTCTCGGGAATCCTTTTCAGAACGAGGCGGCCAATGTAACACCGACCTCGACGGGTGCACCCTGGGCCAAGACATGTCGGGCTCTTTACCTGAGGATGCCCAAGACGGAGGCTTCTCCATGTGGGTTCGACATGTCCTACTGATTTATCCCCTCTACACGATGATGCCATTGAAGAAAAATACGCCCACCGAAGAAGCCGAGGCCTCCCCTCGTGTTTCCGTGAAACACGTGGACGTGACCCATCCCAGCGGCTGTCGACGGCTCGCCCAACCGCCGCTGCCTTGATCCTTGTGCGGACCTCGCCGTTGCCTTTTTGATACACCCGAGGCGCCAGCTGACCGGCCGGTGACATGGCAATGCAGGCCGGCCCTCGGCAAAAGTCAGCGAGGGGATGGGATATCTGGTCCCGTACTGAGACGACGGGGGCGGGCACATCCGGCCGAAAGTGCCGTCAGCTTTTCCTCCAGTCCCCAGCTGACAAGCGGGGGGGGATTTTCAAGGCCCGACTAACAAAAACAAAACAAAACAAAACACCCAGGCTCGTGGGATGGGAACATGTTTTGCCGTGGTTCGCCAAACTGGTTGCCCGACGTCAACGTGGTTTACGAGGCAACCTTTGGCTGACGCGCTAGACCGAGACAACCCATCCCGCCCAAGGAGCAGTCAGTCATGCCATAGAAGAGCATTGCAGCGCTAGGGCTGTGTCCACTACGCATATGTACGATACCTCCCCTCTAGTTTAGTAAACCGCTTTCCCACGCACACACCGTTGTGTTTGTAGTTTTGAGTACATATTAGCCTCCATCCGAAAACGACTGCGAGGCGCTAGAGAGCGACAACAAGCCAAGCCTGTCGCCCCTCCTCACTGCGGCTGGGCGACAAGAGGAGAATACTCGGCGTCTTGGCCAAGAGGAAACTACGCTTTCACACGAACTGTACTATGTAGGGTGCGTGCGTATCCCGTGCTCGTCGCCGCATCTGCAAGACAAGACAAGCCCTCCTCTCGCCCAGCCTGGACCTGGGCCTCGACAGCGCATCGTACATGGCATGAAGCCCTGCGATGCACTTTCTTCGAATGCCATGAGCTGCATGGGAAAATGCAGAACCCAGTTCCGGGAGGAGTATGCCGAGGCGAAGGGCAAAAGCATGGTATGCAGATTGTGGCAAGCCGAGGCACGGGGCATACATCGTGAGTTCTCACCCCACGTCTCTAAAACTATTCGTACACGATGCCGAAGGAATATCTCGTGGTCCGGGTTTCCAAAAGACTTCTGGTATGTATTATATGCCTTGGAAGAAGAGCCCCCCACACAACGCCAGGTATGCCCTACTCCGGCCCTACAGGCCTGTCTCCAGAAATGATGCTCAAAACAGTTCCCCCACGGCCATCACCTCGTGGTTGTCTTTGTCTCTCCTCGTCCCATGGTAATCCACACACTCTAGGGTCTCCTGACATCCATCCTGACGGTAGGATTCGCTGCGTTAAGACGAGAAGTTTACAAGGACGCGTCGCATGGGTTGATTGCTAATTCGTCACATTGTCGAGATAAAGGGCGCTTCTTGATCAGATCCCGTTCCGTCGACATCGGGTTTCCCTTTCAGCTGCTTAGCTGCACATAGTTTCCTAGAAAGACTGGTTAGTCACAAATCTAATCTCGAAAGAGGTTGGAGGCGGCTGTCACATACCTGGAAACTGGCCTTCCCTGCCTTGCAGCCTTCCTGACCACCACTCGTTCTCGTTCTGAGTTCTTTGAATAATCTCAATCACATCGCCCGCTCGGAAGCTCAAGTCGCCCTCAGCCTGCGCCGCATAGTCGTACAGGGCTGTGACCATCTCGGGCGCCGGGACGGCGCTGAAGCGGCTCGGCTTCGCCTTCGGCTTCGGTGGCGGCGGCTTCGACTTTGCGGCGGCAATGGCAGAGAGGCCGGCCTTGGCTCCGGAAGGGGGGGAATACGGCGGGGGAGCGTGTGCTTCGGCAACCGGCGACTGCTGGGTCTGGTAGGCGCTGACTTTGGCGCTGGGAGAATATGGGGCGACGCCGGGGGTTACGCTCGACTTGTCGTCCTCGCCTTGCGTGAGCAGCGCCTGGGGCTTGGTGCCCTCGAGAGCAGGTCGGGCTGCGCCGTATCTGATCGGTCTTCGTTGGCCTGTCGTCTTGAAGCGGACGATTGACAGGGCCTCTGTTTGTTCTTGGATCTCGCCACGCTTCTGGGTGAAGGCGTCCTCAATGTCCAGCGTCAGGTCGAAGTAGCCAATATCGCAGTGCTGCATCTTCTCGTGTAGCGTGTAGAAGATGTTGAGCTGCATGTAGTAGAAGGACTGGAAGAGGGGCTGGATGAACTGGCGCTCAAGCTCAAACAGCTTGGGTAGCTCGTCCTTGAGCAAGTCGTTGAAGTAGTTGAAGTCCTGGGTAGCCTGTTCGACCTCGCCCTCGGCCTTCCACATGGCCTTTTCATCCTTGGCACTACGTTCCTTCTTGTCCTGCAGCCTCTTGAGGTTGGTGCGGTGACGGTCGTAATCGATCTTCTTGTGTTCCCGCTTGATAGATGTCTTACGTATCACCTTGATAACGTCGAGGAGCTCGGTGGCCGGGCGAATGACTCTGGTCTCTATCATTTCCAGTTCCGGGGCCAAGGTTTCCTGCAGCTCCTTGACGACGGCCTCGTATTCCTCGCATGCGCGGATGCCTTCGGGGTTGCCCTGGACCTCGATCGAGTCTGGATCGGACACGCGGCCGGAGATGGGCTTGTAGATTTCCGTCATGGCCTGGCTGAACTCAATCTGGTGGGCGAGCATGCCATTGATGGCCTCAAAGTACTTTTTGGATTCATCGTGAAGCTTCTTGGTTTCCGTCTCAAGTTCCTGGAAGCGGCGCTCGGCGTCGATGTAGACGGCGTCTTTAGTCTGTTCGCCGATGTTGAACTTTTGCTTGAATGTTTGCGGGGCCTAGAGGGAGAGCAGGACGCATCGTCAGTATGGGCGCCCAAGAGGTTCCGAACTCGTGACTGGGCGCAAAAGCAGGGCAGAGTGGTTTTGCGCGCTCTGCGCCCACATCCGCATCCATCTCCGCCACCAGCCAACCAGGTGAGGGGCACACGGCTTACCCGGATAACGGTCTTCTGGAAGCCCTTGAAGCTCATGGTGGGCGAGCGGGAAAAGATAAATGGGAGAGCGGGAGAGCGGCCCGTGAGTATATGCGAGCGCGGTGTTGAGGGAGTCGATGCAGGGAGACACGGAGAGTGAGATGATCAAAGAGCCGCCGGGGGTTTTCCAAAGTCGCGAGGCCGCCGGGTTGGACGAGGGCATCAACCTTAATTAAGGCGCATATCGACTTGGTGACGACTTGGCCGTGGCTGTGGCTGTGCTCACTACCCACAGCGAGCACCTCAGCGCACCTCAGCGCACTAATTACTGGCCGGGCCTCCAGCTTCCATCCCAGCTGCTGCCCAAGGAGAACCCGTGATTACGGCGCCCAGGCTGTGGCGCAGGCCCTGTGGAATCCGGCTTCTACGGAGACGGCGGAGAGGAGCCAAGGCCGCCAAACATCAAAACACTGCGTCACCGTCCGCCACAGGGCCGGGTTGCGTCACTATTCGCTGCGGCAAGGCCTGGGATTCGCCGTAGGGATGTGAGGCTGGGGAGCCTGTCTGATCTGGGTTTAGGGGTGCACAGTACGTACCGCAGCCCGCCCCGTACTACGTATAATTAGGTAGTAGCACTGAATCGCCGCATCCCAGCTCTAGGGAATTTCCAGCAGGGGACTGGCACTGTATGCATCCGTATTCTCGCACAGGGAACAAGGTAGATAGGTATCGAGAAGAAGACCTGGGGAAGCAAATGGCACCAACCTGTTGGTTTCGTGCTGCAAAGCTTGAGAGCCTAGGCGGAGTTGGGAGGGACTTGCATCTCAACTCGTTACGGCCGGCTACCCGAAGAAGAAGAAGAAGAAGAAGAAGCAAGACCTCGCGATCCAGCATCTCCAGAATCACACCCTCTCCGTCTCCTGATTCCTTCAACCATCATAGCCTATCGAGTCGCTGAATTAATTCACCGTTCCCTCCGAGCATTTCCCATCTTTCGCCTCCGGGCCTTTTCTCCATGACGCCCTTCCGTCGTTTTAATCGATGCAACATGTGCCGGTGCCGGCTTTCCAACCAATGGCCGCGCCGGATCTGCCACTCGGGGATAAGACCCCGGCCGAGCCGACGGTTAATGACAAATTCTCGATTTCGAGCTCGAACTATGTCTAAACTTCTCCTCCCTCTCCGCTCCTCGCTGAGTCCTGCCCATGTAACCGTCAGCTTTCTGCACCACCATGGCCACCAGTATCGCATCGTGCGCCTTGAGGTCGGCAGGCCGCCTGGGCTCCGGCCCGCGCGCCACTGCCGCTCCTCTGCGAAACCTGTCCCGCGCCGCCGTCGCCGCCAGTCGCCAGCATGGACGCCGCGGGTATGTGTCCGAGTCCAAGAAGGACCACGCCCGGGTCGAGACGGCTATCAAGCTCGACAAGAAGGACTTTGTCGACATTCCTCCTCCCTCCATGGATGCTGCCACCCACTCCAACGTCAAGGTCAGCCCGATGGCTGGTAAGTGATAACCTCCCAACCAACCCCAACAGGCATCTCCTAGATCCAGCTCCCGGCTGACCCTTTCGATACAGAGGTATTGAAGCAGGCCGCCGTCATGGAGGAGGGTCAGCGACCCATTTACCTTGACATGCAGGCCACCACTCCCGTCGATCCCCGAGTCCTCGATGCCATGATGCCTTTCTACGTCAGCATCTACGGCAACCCCCATTCTCGGACACACGCCTACGGCTGGGAGAGCGAGAAGGCCGTCGAAGAGGCCCGCGAGCACGTCGCCGCCCTCATCGGCGCCGACCCCAAGGAAATCATCTTCACCAGCGGCGCAACCGAGAGCAACAACATGAGTATCAAGGGCGTAGCCCGCTTTTTCGGCCGCGGAGGCAAGAAGAAGCATATCATCACCACTCAGACCGAGCACAAGTGCGTCCTTGATAGTTGTCGCCACCTTCAGGACGAGGGTTTCGACGTCACCTACCTCCCCGTCCAAAACAACGGCCTCATCCGCATGGAAGATCTGGAGGCGGCTATCCGGCCTGATACTGTTCTCGTCAGTATAATGGCCGTCAACAACGAGATTGGTGTTATCCAACCGATTTCGGAAATTGGCAAGCTGTGCCGCGACAAGAGGATCTTCTTCCATACCGACGCCGCCCAAGCCGTGGGCAAAATTCCTCTCGATGTCAACGAGATGAACATTGCCCTCATGTCGATTTCATCGCACAAGATTTATGGTCCCAAGGGTATTGGTGCCTGTTATGTCCGCAGACGGCCCAGGGTCAGACTCGACCCCCTCATCACCGGCGGTGGTCAGGAGCGAGGTCTCCGAAGCGGAACTCTGGCTCCGCCCCTTGTTGCCGGCTTCGGCGAGGCCTGCCGCATCGCCAAGCAGGAGATGGAGGTATGTCTCATTGAATTTCTACCCAGTCTTTTTGTCAACGAGTTTCTTTGCGCCTGCGTGGCTTTCGACAATAGCCCAGGAAAATGCCGTGTTGACCGCAACTAAACTCTCAACGCCATTGTGCCCTTTTGGTAATATAGCTAATACTTCAACAGTACGACACGAAGCGCATCAAGTACCTCTCCGATCGCCTCCTCAATGGCCTGCTTGCCATGGAACACACTTCACAGAACGGCGCCGCCAACTCCTTCTACCCCGGCTGCGTCAATGTTTCATTTGCCTACGTTGAGGGTGAGTCGCTTCTCATGGCTCTCAAGGACATCGCCTTGTCTTCTGGCAGTGCCTGTACCTCTGCCTCATTAGAGCCCAGCTACGTTCTACGGGCTCTTGGAAACAGCGACGAGAGCGCCCACAGCAGTATTCGATTCGGCATCGGCCGTTTCACCACCGAGACTGAGATCGACTACGTCCTAAAGGCAGTGCAGGAGCGCGTCACCTTCCTGCGAGAGCTCAGCCCCTTGTGGGAGCTGGTGCAGGAAGGCGTCGACCTAGACACAATCCAGTGGAGCCAGCACTAAGAAGCAAATACCAACTGTGGGCGTGTTAGGACTCTCGAGCTCCCTTGAAATGCCCGACGGCTCTGGGCAGATGGAGTAGCGGATCGTCGGAGGAGGATGACCGACTGTGGGGGGCGGCCTAGTCGTGTCTGTACAGCATTGTAACAACAAGAAGCCTCTTTTGCTTGGGCTGTGAGCATGAGGCGGGAGACATGGTCAAAGGACAAACTCCCAAGACACAGGGACGTGGGCTCGGTTCAGAGCCACAGAGACACTTTTCCCACATCTATATAGCTAGCACTTGGGACGTTCTCTGGTCACTCGTTGAACGTGGATGAGAGTAAACCAGTGTCGCTATGGACGGCACACAGAATGAGACATGAACAATTACTGTGGCGCGATTCGATCACATCACCGAGAGTCGCTCGTGACGCCTTTTGACTTGTGTTTGATGCGATGCCAACCAAGGAGCCACGAACATCATCATATGCGCCATGGACTGGCTTCAACTACCTTGCATTGCTGGCCCAGCCAAAGGACCATAGATGAGGTGTGGAACGCAAGCCGTTAGCCTCGAGAAATCACGTCTGAAGTCACATGTGGTGTTACATCCTTTCACTTGCAAAACAGGTGGGCTTCGCACCTGGTGTTTCGATCGCAATCAAGGTAATTGGATTCCATTACGTTGCCTTCCCCGCCACATCCGACTAGCACCCCTCCATGTATCTATGTATCTATGTACGGATAAGTATTCGGCGCCTGAAAACTGATGAGGCTGAAGATCTATCTAGTACGTACCGGCTTGCAAGGACTACTTACCAATGTTGACGTCATCGCTGTCATTCATACGCCACATTACCCCACCATCGACGCAAGTTCGCAATCACGTCCCCAACTTCCCAGAGCTTCTTGATGGACCTCGTAGGACGGAATGACATCATTGAATCTTTAGATGGGCTTTCGTCATGGTTCCAGAAATACCCTGACGCGATTATCGTCTCACGCGCCTGCCTTGTATTCTAAGGCACGTTTCTTAAGGTATAAAGTCGTCTACTCCCACTTCCCTACCAAGCGTATCTTCCTACATCACAACACAACACCTCAGCCATCCAAACCTCAAGCCACCACCCGAAAACCAACACCCCTTTTATCCACTACATCCATTCAGCCTCACGCCACTCATCATGTCTGCCCCCAACAACGATTCCACGCTCAAGTCGTACGTCGACTCAGCCTCGGGCGCCGTCCAGAGCGCCTTCGGCAGCCTCACTGGCAGCACCGGCGACAAGACTCAAGGCGAGATCAAGAGAGATAAGGGCCAGAACGAGCATGACCTCTCACACTCAGCCGTCAAGGTCCCCGGTGGCACCGTCTCGTCCTCAGGCGTTGCCAGGGATGACCCCAACCGCAGTGAGGGCTCCTGGGCTCAGACCGCTGGCGCTGCCAAGGAGACTCTTGGCGGTCTCATCGGCAACGAGGTAAGCTTGTCTCTTCCTCGATTGACGATGTTCACAATACTAACAACTCCCTAGTCCTTGAAGAACGCCGGCCGTCAGCAAAACCTCGATGGTCAGGAACAGGAGGCTCGCGGCCAAGTCAGCGATCTCGGCTCTGGCATCGGCGACCGTGCCAAGGGTACTGTCGGCAGCGCCGTCTCAGGACTCACTGGCGACCGCGCCGACCAGGCTCACTACAACGCCCTCCACGATGAGGGAAAGACCAGGCAGCGTGGCGTCGAGGCCGACCTCCAGAAGAAGGCCGAGGCTGATCGTCGGGCATAAAGGCTGCCTGATTTCGACAGGCAACATGCATGCGATAATGGTCTAGGACGATGCCAATGATGTTGATTTGATACCCTAAAACATGAAACTGGAGGGAGGCTAGGGATTGAAGTCCTTCCTACTCAGATAGTTCATTCAAGAACCTTTGTGCTATGATCAAGTCTTGTCACTAATAGTGAATGTGCCCGTCTTTGGAGTGCAATGTCGACTAGACTAGCATCCTAAGTTGTGACTTAAGTGATATTTATCCCTGGTCCCTTAAAGGTATTGGGCCTGAGAGCTTAGTTGTCTGCCAGCAGATATGTCCAGGCGTTTTCGTCTTGTCCTGAAAGTGAAGTTAAGCAAGCTTCACTCATCATCTGCCAAAGGTGACTTTGTCTGGACCTGGAAGCGACCTAACGCCGCTTACCTCCTAGGGAGGTCCATCTGGGGAAGGTTGGTCTTTAGTTAAGCTTAGGTTGTGTGCAATATTAGCGGTTCGGGGTTGATGTTCGATTCAGTCCGTGTGACCGTGGGTTTGCCAGGGGTTGTTCCTCTCTACCTCTTCGCTTTCGCTTCCTTCGCATCGTATCGGATCGGTACGGAGAGAACAAGACAACTTGGTAACTAGCCGTATACAGCGTTTGTGAGAGAAACAAAGACACCGACCGGCACATGGCAAGCGAAACCCCGGAGGGTCGTCAGGGCAAACAGTTCAATCATCGAATTCACTATGTTTCCCACCCAAGCACTTCCTCTGTCTACCCTTGGCCGAAATCTACGTGAACCGTCCCTCACGCTGCGGATATTTGCTGTAAAAATCTTCTCTCGTCTTTTGACTGCTCGCTTCTCTGCAATCAGCCAACATTGCAGGCGCTAGATAATCCCCCCCCACCCCCCATCAACACAAAACCCCCCAAAAAGAAACCCCATCCAAGCAAGGAAACAGCAAAGCAATGAAATCCCGGAGGCATGTAGATATCAAAAGCCTCTTGCGGGGCATGTTCACAGCCCGGGCCGGCGGTATCGAAATACAACAGGTGGCAGTAAAAAAAAAGTAACTGCCTAAGAATAAGATGTGGTGCGGAGGTCGTGGTCAAGAATGCCTGGCTAGGCCCCAAGCCCCGACCAGAATATCTGCGGTTGAAAAACTATTTATTAAGTACATGAGCTCGTAAGCGGAATAGATGGTCGTCGAAGCGGCAGCTGGGTATCTGCCTGCGAGTGCTAGAATGTGTCGTAAACATAGGCTCTTTAAGTCACCGAGGACTTCTTTCGGCGGCTAAACATCTTGGACAGAGTGCTGCCCTCCTCTTGCCGGGGAGGTGGCGCAACAGGCTCGGGTGGGGGCTCCGAGTCGCGAAGGAAGGCGGCCAGGTCCGAGGTGCGGGTTACGTTCGACACGGCCTCTCTAGGCTCGAACCGCTTCATCTGTACTCGGCCCACGGAACCACCTGCAGGAGGAACAGGAGGTCGAGCGCCAGGCTTGTCGATGGGTCCATACTTGTCGTAGCCGGGAGGGATGTTGACGTTGAGGGGGATGTGACCCTTGGTCCCATTTCGGCTGCTGAGAGATCTCGCCGTGCCGACAACTGGTGAATGGGAAGTACTGCCAGAGTTCGAGTTGTTGCTGCTGCGCGTGAACCTGCCCATAAGGCTGGGCGCGCTCGCCTTCTTCTTGGGCATCCTGTGCACCGCGGGCTGGGCGACGGGCTCCGGCGGCGGGTCGTAGTTGCGCAAGAACTCCGCCAGGCTCTCTTCCTTCTTAGGCGGGGGCCTCGGAGTCGAGGTGAAGTCATCGTCTTCGTCACTGAAGTCAATCGCATAAGGGTCCTTGACACGCCTAGTCTTGCGCTTCGGCAGCATGTCATCGTCATCAAACGTCCCCCTGCTGGCCGGCGTGGATCCACCCTTGTTCTTCAGAAGAGCAGTGTGGGAGTTGACCGAGGAGTGGATCGAAGGCATCGACGTATCAGTTGCATGCGTAGAAGCTTGGCTGTATCGGATGTCGGGGATATTGGCGTCCACGGCCTTTCCGCCAACGGCACCAGACATCTCCTCCGAGTCCAGCGTGTCTCGGAAGGGAGCAACCGTGCGGGGGATGCGATTGTTCGAAGGACCGGGAGGGCCCTGTCGGATGAAATCAATCAAGTCCGAGTTGCCCGTCCGAGGCTCCGCAACAGCTTCTCGGGGCGCATAGCGATTCCTGTTGCTGGTGGAAGACACTCGGCGAGCATCAGTGTTGGCGTTGGTGTTGCTGGACGACGAAGTGCCCGGTGGGTTGCTCCGAAGAGGCGCAGGTCGGGTTGATCCTCCCGAGGGGCCCGTCGACTTGATGAAATCTGCGAAATCTGCCGTGGATTCACTGGGAACTCGCGCCTCGCGAGCCCCTGTCAGGCCACGCGCCGACTTTGCTGACGCACTGGGAGAAGGTAGGGGCTTGGACTTGTCTTCGCTCAGACCGGTGCCACGATGGTAAGACTTGACCTCGGTGGCGGCCGATGAGGATCGAGATCGGTTGTGATTCCGAGCATCATCTGTCTTCCAAGATCCTTTCGAAGCAAGAGGCTGCTGATCCAGAGATCGCTTATGCTGTAGGAGTTAGCAAAATTCTACAAACCCATATTCGGCTGGACTTACATCGATATCACGCATGTTCTCGGGTGTCAGCGTGTAAGTGATAGTTTGGTTGCTCTGGATCAGCTCCTCGAAGTTGCGAGCAACCTTCTCAGAACGCGAAGCGTTCTCTTCAGAAATCCGAACAGCCTTGAGGCGACTCGTGCCTGACGAAGCAGAAGATCCAGAAGTGTGGATGGGCCGGGGAGCAGTGGAGCTTACCCCGGCTTCCTCCTCCTCGTCCCGCGTCTTGGATCGTTCAACGGAAACCATTCCGATGCTGT
The DNA here is from genome assembly GCA_019137255.1 of Corinectria fuckeliana. Classification (NCBI taxonomy): domain Eukaryota; kingdom Fungi; phylum Ascomycota; class Sordariomycetes; order Hypocreales; family Nectriaceae; genus Corinectria; species Corinectria fuckeliana. Next base: position 66,209 of record WPDH01000175.1, on the reverse strand, counting down.
GGGTAGGGGAGATGGGTGACTTGTCACGGGATCCTTGCCAGTTGTTCTGGCTCCCAGTCTTTTGGGAGATCTCCGCCGGCCTGTCTTCAGGTAAAGGTGACGGCGCACTTGCGGCTCGTAGGATAGTCACCTTTGTGCCAGATGAGGTTTTCTGGTGGGACGATGGCTGAGGCTGAGCAGGGAGACCGATAAGGGGTTGCGGCCTCTTGCGCTGAGCAGGGAGGCTTTCCGGTACAGAGTGAGTGAGAGGGGAAGATTGAAAGGTGGCATTCTTTGGTGTGCTATGGTCTTTGGAGGCATCGTGTTCGGCCTCTTCGTCGGACTCGGAGATGGTAGCTTCGTTGGATATGGATCCCCTCATTCTATCAACGGGAGACCGACTCTTGGTACTTGCGACTACCGGTCGGGGTAGGGTCCCCCAAGCTTTGGGTAGCGGTGGCTCTTCGGGACTGGACTTGTAGGATTGAGAGCTGCTGTGAGCTGAAAGAGCGACGCTGACCGGGCGAACTCGCTCAGAGGTGTCCATGGATGGCGAGCGAGATCCGCCGGGGCTCTTAGGACCCGTGACATCAATGATGCGGACGGAATGCATGCTGTTGGACCTCTTAATGGAGAACGGGCCTCCAGAGTCAGAGAGCGCAGGTGAGGCGCTGCCCGAGACTGATACTCTGGACGAGGTCAAGATTTCAACCTTCTCAATCTTTGCGTCGTCTTCTTCGCCAGTCCCTCGTCGGGATCGGTTACGGAAAGCAGCGGCCGCTGAAGGATCTGTAACAATCTTCGACAGTCTCTTAGACGTAGAACTTTTGTTCGGCTCCTCCACTGGTGTTGGTAGCTCAGCAGGCTTGGTCTCGTCGACTGCCTGGTCCTCCTTGGAATCTTCCTTGACAGCTTGTTCCTCAATGGCTGCGCTCGTCTCCACGGGTGCTGCTTCCTTCGATCGCTTTACCGCAGGGCGATATGGCGAGGCGCTCGGGGTGGGAAGAGAGTTGGATCTCTTACGGCCAACGAAATCAGGCGTGTTCGGTTGTGATAGGACCGGGGTCGGCAGGCCAGTGGTATTTCCAAAGGGGATGATCAACAAGCTCTTAGGTCGGCTCCCGCTGGTAATTTCGTCTTCCTCGTCTCTTTCTTCCTCATCATCACTGTAAGCTGCGAGGCCAGGAACTTCAATCTCATCTACGTCGTTGTTGCCCATAGGCAGCGCAATCTCTGAGGGCCGCTGATCCTTAGTATCGGTTTCCTCTTCACCCTTCTTGACGTCCTTTTCTGCATCGCTATGCGCGGGGGTTCGATTCAGCTCAGTGAGACTACTATCCCGCCTCAGGTGACTGAACGACGATCTTGAGAAGGGCCGGCCACTGATATCAAAGGTTGGGGAACGAATTCGCTTCTTCCAGCCCCTCCATAGTCGTCCAAGGGTCCGGTCGAGAGCCACCCTCTCCATGTCTTGGTCTTCGACGACGATGCGTTCGGAGATGTCGGTAGGGCTCTTGGAACCATCATTGATCTCTTTCTGGAACTTGGTTCGCAGCCTGTGATACGCAGCCTGTCCTGCAACAGTAAGGGTGAGCTCACCCATGTATTCCAGAACAGATGTCAGGAAAATGGCCACTGCGGGGGAGATCAGGGCTGAGGTCTGCTCGTCGACACCAATCTCGAGGTTCTCCTGCTCCATGTGTAGATCCTCGTCTTCCTCCTCCATGTCCCCCAGAGACGAGTAAACCATGCACCGCAATCTCGTGCGCTTCCAAACCAGTTCCAAATCCCAGTCGCGGGAAGGATTGCCGCCTTGTGGCTGAACATAATCGTCCTCATCACCCTCGCCGAGGTACTCACGCAATTCCTCGTCGGCATTGTTGACAGCGTCCTTGGCAAGCTTGGGCTTGAGGACTTCAGCGACAGCCGGTCGCAAGGCGGAGAGTGTCGTGGCTCGGGAAACAGATAGGAAATTGAACAGGAGCTGGTCAAGGAAGCTGTTCACGAGTTGGAGAGCCTCTGGGGATACGAGAGCAGTTTCGCCAGCCGGCTCAATGCCATGCTGATCGTACCAGGTCTCGGCGTGGCTATCGTGATCGTTGGTGACAATCTGGGAGGCAGCGGAGGCGGCAATGAACGCCGCCTCAGGTGACACTGACAAAGGAGGCGACATTAGGCTGTGGGCAATTGTCGAGGGTCTATCGCTGGACATGCTCTGCGTCCTTGACCTTGCGCCGCGAATGGGAGGGACAATGCCGGACGGAGGTCGCGACATGGTCAACTCGGGGATTGGGGTTGCCATGGGTGGCTTCTATATGCGGGTAGACCTCTGCAGGTCTCCCAATGCGAAGTGTAGGACGGAACGCGATCGCCGGCGAGTAGTTCTTTTTTTGTCGGCCGGTACGAGGCGAACCAAGGAGGGTTGGCGGACAGGCGCAGGAGGCGCAGGCGCGGGTTCGGGGGGTCGAAGGGACTGTATGTGCGATTCACACGGTGGCGCGGCAAGGCAAATGGTGGACGGGTGAGTGCTGGTTTCTATTAGTGGACAGGGCCAGGAGAGTGTGAAGGCTGAAACGGCAAGATCAGGGTCGCACGGCTCTGGGCTCTGGCTGGCCGTCTTGTCTGGTGTGCGTTGCGGAAGCAGGGCGGAAGCCGGGAGCGGAGGTCAGCTCAGCTCATGCGTAACCGCAACTCGCAGATGGTGCGACCATTGGGAGACAGCAGATGCTGGACCACGCGAGCTCCAGACGTCACCGAGATGTCCGGGGCGTGCCAATCAAAGGAGTGTCTCGCAAGAGGGCCGCGATGTGCGTCTCGAGTGTACATACGTGGTGTACCAAGTACGTTGGTATTGGCGACTGCGGATGCGGATGTGGATGCGGATGCGTTGGACGGCCACCAGAGAGAGCATGAAGCCGAAACCAACACCGAAGCCAAAGCACAAAAGCACAGAGGATGAAGGATAAAGGCGCAAATTACCGGATACGAGAGATGATGGGATGAGAGGGATGCTGGGGGAGGGGAGACGAGAATAGGAATAGCCAATGGAGGACGCACCGATTACAGAGGAGGCGCAAAGAAGCAACGCCGCCTGAGTTCGTTGACGCACCACAAAAGCAAACAAGCACACCAAGAAACCGGCACGGTGACTTTGAAGATGAGAGGTCGGAGGGGATGAAGCGAAGAGCGTCTCGCTGGTCGGTTCTCCTGGAGAAGCAGAGTAGAGGAGCAGGCGGTACGAAGTAGACCTACTTCGTACTTCGTACAGTACTTCAAAGACCTCGTTTCGGTCGCCCCCTAGCCCGTCTGGTAGGATTGGGATTAGCAGGATTGGATCTTCATCCACCCCGTGGCCCGTGGACGGCGGACTGCGGACTGTGGGCTAGCTGTGGTCTGTGTCCGTTCCGCGGCGGCCCCTCGTTGTGAATACCTAGGCCTAAGTTGGTGACTTCTTCGGTCCCTCCCCCGTGTCTGAGCTGCCCGTCTGTGTCTCCGTCAGGGGACTTCCCACGCTGTCGTGGAGTCTGTCCTGGCTGCGCGCGTGGGTTCCGGAGGATGGCTGCAGGGGCCCGGAGCAGAAAGGCTGTTGTGGCCAGTGTGGAAGACTGGGAGTGCGACGGGCCCTTCCAACGAAGCCCAGAAAGGGTCTAGCTTGTACGGGGATAATCGAAGTGCGATGCGCGATGGTGGATTGAATGGGATGTTTCCGCAAGGGTTCAATGTCTGCAACTGGGCCCCTGTTGCCAGCGGCGGGTCCGCTGCGTTTCCAGACTCCGTTCCTGGACAAGGGCAGGCTGCTGGTTCAAGGGACGAGTCAGGGCACTCGCCGATAGTGTCGTTTGACTCGTTTCCAACGGGGTTCGCAGGCTGCACTTGACTGGGATCAGGAGTTTTGGCTGGTGTTGTGCGTTGATTGCGATGCGATGCGATCCAGGGCCGCAGCGGGGGGACTCGTCTGGAAGACTTGCAAGCCAGCAATGGAACCTTCATACCTTAGATATTATTACCGAACGAAGCAGGCAGTGCATTGGCCGTGCAGCACGCAGCCTGCACTCACTGAAGCACGGGCTGCACACGGCGTGCGGCTCGTCACAGTGCCGGATCCTTTCACAGTAGCAAAAGTACCAGGTAATTACGGCGCATCGCATCGGCCGTTACATGTAGTACTCGCTATTGTCACCATTGAACGGTATTGTGCGCACCTCTCATGCCCGAGTTCCGTTCCATTCACTGGCGGGTGTCCTGTTGAGCACTGACACTTATTGTACTATCCTCGTGGTTGGAGCCTTCCATTCATCCAGAAAACGTGCTACCTAATACAGTGTGGCTTTGTCTGCCCCACACAGTCGGTTTTCTTGAGTTGCTTCGAGATCCGTCCTCGTGTCTTTCATTTCTGGTGTCAGAACGATCTTTGACAGACGCACGCGGTCCCCATTGTTGAGCGAGGCTTTGGGGAGGAAAAGGGCAGCTTCTCCCCCTTTTCTCCTCTCTCATGCTTGCGTTTTTTGCTTCTTCCAAGACTTTCTTCGCCATCTGCAAACATGCGATTCCATCAGCCCAGACCCTGTCTGCTTCTTTACGCAACCCCGTCTCGCTGAGACGGTACGTGAATCCAACGATGCTCCGTTCCCACGGTACGGTTACATCGCGGGAGGGCTCTCCCCTGGCCGGGGTTCGCAGACTCCACACGGCCGCGGCCGCGGGCAGGATTTCATCTGCATCCCATCCAGCCCGCCCTCCGCTCCGGAAAGGATATGTGCACCAACGCCTGAGCTGGGTCAGTTGGTTGGCTGGTTGTTTGATTGATGCCTCGCACAGACTTGCGCCGTCGAGCGCCCAGCGCCGTCTAGTCCTCGCATCGGTGAGCCAAGGCCACCCGCGGCGTGGCAGCTCTCGCAACCGACCAAGCGTCTCATCCTGGTCTTTGCGTTGTGGTTCCACAAGCCACGCGGGTCAATGGAGCAGCAGCCCGCAATCCCGTCTCAAGGCAGATGCGGGCAAACTCAGGAGAGCCCGAGAGGTGCAAAGGTGCTAAATAGGAGACTGGTGACGGGAAGCGAACATGAGCAGGCAGAGCACACAGTCTGGACTGTTGCAGACGCTTGCTCTTTCTCATATGCGTTTGCGACCTTGGCTGGGGTCCTACTGTGCTACTGTAATAGATAGGTACGTGTTGCCCGGTTGGCACAGACGCAAGAATGAGTCGCCCGGTTCTCCGCAGAACGGAATGGAGGCGACTGCAATCCCACCCACTAAAAACAGCACTTGTGCAGCTCGGTGGCATGGAGACCTGAACTGCCTGAACAAGGAAGGGATTCGACTTTCAGGGGCCTCCTCGACCTTTTCCAGCACAGAATTGTATCTACCGACCTGCACGGAGTGTACATACCGACGACATGCTAGTTGCCGATGCCCGCAGCAAGGGAATATCACCGACCCAATCCTACAACAAGTCAGGGGCTTGCTTGGCTAGCTCTACAACCTCGGGCAAACGACTACTTCGTGCTTCGTGCATGCGGTAATAAAGTTAAGGACTCGTTTCAGAGACTAATTAGGGTTGTCTCTGTTTGTTTGGCGACAAACAAGCAAGCTGCCCTCCATGATCCATGATCCATGATCCAACGTGTCTTGCTTTTAGCCTACATACGGACATCGTTCCTGCATCGTCGTCCATCATTCGCTATCAAGTTGTTTCGACCACTAGCCTTTTGTGCTGATGGCGCCGCCATGACGGGACAGACAGAGACAATGGACCGAGATCATCCGCCGTGTGTGGTAAACGGCAACGGGAGATTGGCTGGCAAGCTGGCCAAAATCTAGTCTGGACGGTGGAACACAACCATCTCTCCTGAGGATGACAAGGCGCTCCGTCCAGTCGGAATAGCCATGAATCGGCAGGTTGCGCCTACCTTCGTGGACTGACACCTCGCTGATTCCGCTTCCTCCTCCAGACTAAGCGAGCTTTTTCTCCAGATCTTCAGTGGCGGTGATGCCAAAGCCAAATCAACGATTTAGCCCAATCGACTTGGCTGCAACGTCCATTCCTCCAGGCTTGAGTAAGTGATTAGGGTTAGTCTGGGTCGTCTTCACGTTGCTCAATCTACGATCCTGCACGGCTAGTCACAAGTCGGATCTTTTCCACTGCCGGACAACGGAGTCCCTCGTACGTGACAGGTAGGAGTGCCACTGCGCGATACACTGACGCGCGGGTGCCGTCATCCCAGAAATCGTGTCTGAGGCACATGCCGTGTCTAAAGATGTCATCTGGAACTGGCTGGCCAGCCCGCCCGCCCGCCGCAACTGAGCAACCGTGATGTTATCGCCTCGTCACCCGATCGCCGGCTCAGCTCTCCACCAGCTTCCCCCCCAATCACCCCCTCCAGCTTGTCACTTCTGCACTATGTAGGTAAGCTATGTACTGTACTCCGTATGTACGAAGTACTGGCGTCTCCTTCTGGAACAGTGGACGGACACACCATTCGTGCAAATCACCCGCGGCCAGTCGCTCTACTGAATCGGGTTGGGCTTGACTATAATGGAGGTGATACTACCGCACTAGTTTAGCGGGACTGATGCAAGGTCCTTATCCAAACGCCAGGGTCCCCCAGCCTCACGCTGACGTGCCTAGGCCTCCGAGGATCATTGGATTCTTACTCCGTACAACCGGGCGGGAAGCCTCGTCAAGCAACAAGCTGCTTGTCTGTCCGTCTGGCAAGACATCGTCCATTTGCAACGCTTGGTACTACACGTCTCCCTCGTCAATCCACAAAGAGCCTCTTCGTAGTCCTGCCCAGCAATGCTTCACCTGTCACTCGAGACAAAAGCTGGGAAGGAGAACAATGCATTGCTATGCGCTTGACAGAAAACCCCCTCGAGTTCCGACAGGTTTAGATGCGCCTTTTTCTTGTCTAGAGCTGTGTCAGTGAGACACACTTGTCCTTTAATAGCGGCAAACTGCGGGATACTGTAGGAAGGCAGTGCATTCCTCATCCTGTCTTCAGCCCCAGGGCTAATTGCGTTAGTAGCCATGCTTCCTGCAGGTCACAGCAGTTGTTCGGCGAGCTACCGTAGTTCTTGTGGCTTAAATGGAGGCAGATACTGCAGATGCCTTCATATACTACGAAGTACTGCAGCCCCAATCTTGTCAAGGCCCCCCACCCTATACACAACATGCAGTTTATTTTGGTCATCAATATTTATCCCCATTTGGCTTCTTGTTTCTAAAAGCAGAAACCAGTAGCATGCTTATATTAGAACTTGGTTTGGGGGTTTTTAATATATGTGTTAGTATTGTTTCCCACTACAAGTTGGGAAAGTTGGGGAAAATGAAACGAGGTTAACATTAGATGTTCAAAATTAAACGCGGGTAGCTTTTAAGCTTGACAGAACCATAGTTATCTATACCAGGAGTCTTTAAGACTTACGGCAAGAAATCTTGTGTGGTATTTAAAACACTAGCTAGGAGTGAAATGGCAAAATTGCCTTTCGGTAAGAATGCATAAAAGCCTAGATAGTACCTTATTAACAACAGTAAAAAGTATAGATATTTCATAAAAGGATTAAAAACCAGTACGTATTTTAGTTTCTAATTTATACTGCTAAAATAAAGCTCAGTGCTGCATGCTATATAATGACTATGCTATGCTTAAAGGTAGTTAATGCTAATTTCAGTCTTTTTATATATAACTGCTTCCCAATCGTAGTATCATTTACACCTTGCTCATTTTGCCCATCCTCTCGCTGATTTCCTCACTCGTCTCCCCACGCACTACCTCATCAATCTAGTGGCTAGATAATTGACAGTGCTCTCCTAGCTTCCACTGAAACCATAGCTTTAGAGCAACTGGTGTTGTCTAGGACTGTTGAGGAATACTCCAAACTTGAGGAATCAACCACCCTGCATGGCTTGGTTTCTCAAACAAACACATAGACTTCCATCTCGTCGATGAAGTCATGTCGTAGATGCCCCCAGGTCTCTTTTTTTAAGAGTCAAGTTAGGTAGTAGAGCTAGCAAGTGAGTTTAGGTCGTAGCAGGCGCAAGGTTGGGCATAATAATGGAACCAAAGCTTTCTATTCGCTTGCAATGGGTGCACTCTTTATCGTCGTCATGCACTCCCTCACTGATAACGGTAGAGCAAGTCTGCATTCGTTGGGTGCGATCACAATAGTAGGAGCCGGCACAATAGTAGTTGACTTGTTTTCGCCAGGACCCACATTGCGGACACCGGAAGCTCTCGCTGTAGCACATGGTGTTTGCGCCAAACTTGCTGAAGAGTTGCAATGATAGTGAAGTTGTTGGCAAGGTGTTGTAAGTAGTGGTTGTTATTGAAAACAAAGTGTTGATCGCGATGATTAGTGTAGGTAGCAATGGTTTTAAAGTGGTTGTGGTGCAAGTGGTAATTAGTGAAAGTGATGGTTGGTAAAAGTAATGGGTATCGATTTGCAACTATAACAAAACTGAGCCGAACGAAAATATGGAAAGGAAAAAAGGAAGCGTACTGTGAGAAGAGAAGTATTTGTAAAAGCCGTCGAGGTAGTGTTCAGTTGGCACATTTCGAACTTCTCACTTAGAAGGCTGAACAGCGTTCGCGGAGAAGTCAAAGAGCAGGCCGTGGCCTATTGTGTGACCATGGAGGCTTTGCGATGGCCACAAATAGATAGCAATTCTTCAATGAACTTAGAAACACGCCGTTGGCCTGTTCAATATGAATCTTGGAATACTTCTTTAGTGGCTTTCAGATCTTCCTGGAAGTCGTCAAGCAACACAGTCCCAGACATGAAATCCTTTGTTTGCTTAAGAACCGGCTGTTTTGTAGACTTGGAAACAGTGTTTCAGGTGCTAGAAGACTGTGGTAACAGGGATTGGAGCTCGTGGGCGAAGTCTTAGGAACAGACATTGAAATATGGCAGAATCATCAAAAATAGAAACATCAGGCGCTTTTTATCCCTGACAAGTGTAGTCACAATGCCATTTCGGAGATAGCTTGCTTATAAAGGTCGCTAAGTTTTACAGAGCCTTTCCAGACTTTGAAGGGAATCGAAGTTTGAGGTACTGTTGGATTGCAGAGGTTGTCCATCCAGGTGTTGTTGAATCATAGCGGGTGCTTGTCTTGGAAGGCCAGTCCATTTAAGCATTATTAGGATTAAGTAACCAGAGCAGGTATGGCAAAGTAAAAGATATGCGTTTGAGCTTTTATCATTGACGCTAGATTCGAGTGACTGGTAGACGGAGGTTTGGAGAGCTCAATTGAGCGTCACTTTACTGGCCATCTGCGAGCCTATTGAGGAAGGGCTTCCATTGTTCTATTGTCGCCAATAGTCAATCACCGTCGAGACTGTAGCCTCGACCACAACCAAAACTCTGTGCGCTTCATTATTTGTGCCCTCTCCTCCGTAATTTCTTCTCCGACATTTCTTCTCTATGTTTTATCCCCCCACGCAAACATCTTAGGCAATCCACCTCGGCTCCCTGCGCATAAAGATATCTCAAGCGCGCTCTCTTTGTACTCATTCCCGACAATGAGAATCCGCTCGGCGACGGTCCCACGGGGCCATCTTCTCCTGTTTCTCTCCGCCACTCTCTTCATCATCCAGCTCGGCCTCTCCCTGAGCGATCTCCCCTCGGTCAAGTTGATGCAGGGCGTCATCTGCAAGCACTACTACAATGTGACGGCCGACGAACTTCTCCACGAGGAGGACTGCCGCATCGCGCCGGTGCAGCAGGAACTGAATGTTGTGTCGATGGGGATCCTGGTTTCGGCTACTCTTGGAGGCAAGAACTTCCATATTCGCTCGTTGGCGAGCGGCAAACCTCTAACTTGCTGACAGGTGCCCTCGTCTCGTTCCCCTTGGGCGTTCTCGCAGACCGAATGGGTCGCGTCCCTGTCCTCACCATGAGCATCGTCAGCATGTTTCTCTCCCAAGGCTACGCCATGTATATCTGCTGGCAGTGGAGGGCCATACCTCTGAGAGCAATTTGGGGCCTTGGGGCTTTACTGTTGGCTGGAGGTGGCAGAAGCGTCGCGGAAGCCATGGTTTTCACTATTCTCTCAGATGTGGTGCCTGGTGCCAAAAGGTCAGTCCAAACCGAATCTTCAATGACAAACACAACCTAAGGAGATGTGCTTTATAGAGCAACCTCGTTTCAGTGGATCGTTGCTGCCGTCCTCTCTGCACAGTTACTGGGTCCAGTCTTAGCAGGCAGACTCATCCTATCGTCAATATGGACGCCGTTGTTCCTTTCCCTAGGGCTTGTGTTTGCCGGAGGTTTTTTTCTCGCCATGTTCACGCCAGAGACGTCGCCGCTGAAGCTGGACGAGGATCCTTTCACTACGCAAACCTCGAAGCCGGCAGCATCTGCCCTGCAAACGCTCAAGTTTCTCTTCTCGCTTCCGGCCTTTTGGCTTCTCCCCGGTGCCGTCCTGACCATACCGCTCGCGACCACACAGTCCGAACTCCTCCTACGCTTGATGCCTATCCAGTTCGACTGGCCTCTGGACCAGTCGGTGCTTCTCGTATCTCTGAGAAGTCTTACTACGCTCTTCACCTTGTGTTTAATACTTCCTGGTATCACCATACTCTGTGCCAGGTTCGCAAGCCGCCAATCGCACTGCCTCGACTGCTTCCTCGCCCGTGGTAGCGCTTTGCTGTTTGCGGCCGGGTCCATGTGCCTCATGATGATGACCAGCGAGGCATTGATCATGGCTGGCCTCATTATCTCGGCGCTAGGGTCGGGTCTGCCTACGCTCTGCAGGGCGATGCTGGTGAGCTCGTCGGGAGGCGAGAGGACCGGATCGCTTTTCGGCATGCTGGCTATGGGAGAGGTGGTTGGGTTTCTGGCCTTTGAGCTGGGCATGGGGGCTCTATTTGGAGGTGGGCTTCGGACGTGGATGGGACTGCCATTCTGTCTAGGGACGGCGATCGCATTGGGTATCGGGCTGTTGACCTGGATGGCTCCAGTTCCCCGGCTGCAGAATAACGGAGAGCCAGGAATCGAGGGCTGTTGAGATCTCCGTCTAGTTTTCACGAATTATCCTTTGTGGTTTGTCACCCATGTAGTAGTGGTGGGGTTGGTGCGCAGCGAACTATAGTCGACTACCAAGTTTATGCAGATTGCGTTGGATCTTCGATCCTTCGATTAAGTATAGAATGACGAGGTGCAGGACTCTTAAGTCTCGTTTACAAACCTAGCAAAGATACGTCTGAGGTGACGTTGCTGTCGGATAATGTGAAGTACGAAGGTGCTGGGGTTGCCGCAATGTCTTGTATCTCCCAACAAGATCTCCCACCAACAGTCTCATAAATCGTCTACTTACATTGCCGAAGACGGACAGACCAATGTAAGAAATGGCGGGTAATCCTAAATGACGTGGCCAGGCAAAAGCGGTGTTGGTAGATTAGTAGGTATGTCTTACAATATGAGCAAATGCCCCAAAATATCCATGCCGACGGCTGAAAGCAGCCAGTGACAGCTATCAAAAAGGCGGCAAGCGCTGAGCACTGCATTGCCACTGACGCTGTGCTTTTCTTGACTTTCTCTATTCTTAATCGTGGTTGGGCCGTCTTGTCTCACGCTGTGCCGAGGGGCCTGCGGACTCGGAGTAAGCCCTGGCGATGATGCAACTCGTTATCTCGTTTTTGTCATGCACCTGCCGTATTTCCAACCCTCGTCAACTTCACTTCACCAAAAAAAACCCGTCAGGCTACTAGTATGCACTGCCCTTAGTAGATTAAAAGGCTGCCGAAATTACCTGATTGATATCTATATATCCTTTCGATAAGCTCATATCCGAGGTACCTAGACCATAGGTTCCGTTCGTGGACTGTGAGTTTCGCTATCGCTCCTTCCCTAAGCTCCGTCGTGTTGCTAGCTGTGTCAACATTGTGCTTACTCCTCATCTGGCGATAGTGCTTCATCTTCGACGAGCGCACAACATTTCGAAGAACCGTATCTCCAACTTTTCGCCGCGATATTTGTCCCAAGCAGCTCAGCATGGCGCTCAGATCTACCGAAACCGAGGAGACACTTCTTCGCGCCATCAAGGCAACTCCCATTATCGACCACCATGCGCACGCGTTGCTCAACTCGAGCTCTATCGGTTTGTATCCCCTCTTGTCGATATGGACTGAGGCGCATGGCGACGCCATGAATGCCACTGAGACTAGCTTGGCGCATATCCGTGCCGTCAAGCAATTGTCTGTTATTCTTGGCTGCGATTCTTCGTGGGCGGCGGTTTCGGCAGCCGTGGAAGCCAAGCACGCAAAGGATTACGAGGCGTGGGTGGCGAGATGTCTTTCCGGGATCGAGAGCGTTCTCGTAGACGATGGCTTGGGTAATCCTGCCGAGGTCGTGCCATACGACTACTTTGATGCCTTCACAAGAAGTCCCAGCAAACGCATTGTCCGCATCGAGCATGTCGCCGCGGAAATCATCAACCAGGCTTGCTCCCCTTTTCAGAGTGCCGACAACATCTTCAAGGTTGTCGTTAATGCCTTCGATGAGGCCATCGCCCAGAGCATTGACGACCCAGACGTCGTTGGCTTCAAGTCGGCCATCTGTTACCGAACCGGCCTGGCCATCCCCCGAAAGATGGAATTGGAACCGGCGGCCCAAGCTTTTAGGTTGCTGTTTGAGAAGGTAAAAGCGGACGGGTTCACCAAGTTCACCAGGATCGATCATGCCGGCCTCAACGAGTACTTTGTCCATCGCTTAGCAACATTGATTCGAGACAGTCAACATCCGCAAAAGAAGCCCATCCAGTTCCATACTGGGCTTGGAGACAACGACATTACCCTGACCAAGTCATCCCCTGCGCATCTGCAGGACTTCATCCGAGAGTATCCGACGGTGCCCATTGTTCTTCTACACGCCAGTTACCCTTATACGCGCGAGGCGGGTTACCTAGCAACGGTATATGCCAACGTCTACGCTGATATCGGCGAAGTCTTTCCGCAAGTCAGCCGTGATGGCCAGGAGGGGGCGATCCGGCAGATTCTCGAGCTCTGTCCTTGTTCCAAGATCCTTTGGAGTACGGACGGCCACTGGTTCCCAGAGACGTATCTTTTGGCAGTTGAACAGGTGCGGGATGTACTCCGAGCTGTTCTCTCAGACTATGTTTACAAGGGGGACTTGTCTTGGGCGCAGGCAGCTCAAATGGTCGAGGACATATTCTTCAACAACGCTAATAAGCTGTATGATCTTGGCTTGGACCTCGAACCAAATACCGACGCCGGATCCGACCTTCTGGTCTCTGGAAGCGGAAATATCCAGGTTTTAACAAATTTCCTCAAAGACAAGGTCGCGCCTCGTTTCTTGCAAGTGTGTTGGAATGACATGACAGCTATGCCGCGGATGAGAGCAATTCCAATCCGGCGGGTGTGGTCAATGCTGCGCAGTGATGACGAGTTCTCCTTTGGAGTGACCAAGGCTAGTCTTGGATTGCTCCAGAACGATGTGCCTGCTCCTGGCGTTTCGCCATCAGGTGAGTACAAACTCCATCCAGACCTGGAGACGCTCCGTCTTGGCCCACGAAAGGGATATGTCACTGTGAGGGGTGATTTCAAGGAGAAGGATGGATCTGACGTGGCCCTGTGCCCGCGAACTATCTTGAAGAGAACGCTGGAGGAGGCAGCTAACAGAGGGTTGGCATTTGTTCTTGGATTTGAGATCGAGCTACTCCTGGTGCGCCGCGTGGATGGCGGAAACAGGTACGAGTCTTTAGATGGAGATGGACACGCGTGGTCTGTTGCGAGGGCGATGGAACATGAGGGTGCAGCTACGGTCCTTGAAGATGCGATTGAGCGACTGGACGAGGCCGGCATCTACATCGAGATGGTGCACCCCGAGAGTGCAAATGGGCAATACGAAGTGGTCCTTCCCCAGGCACCGGCGCTGGAGGCCGTGGATACACTTCTCTACGCTAGAGACATCATCAGCAACTGCGCCACGGCACACGGGTTCAGGATGACCCTCCATCCGAAGCCATTTGAATGGGCCTGTGGCACGGCAGCTCACGTTCACATGTCCATCTCGACGCCAAACGGGACCGACAAGAACGTGTACGAGTCATTCTACGCAGGAATTCTTTTTCACCTCCGCGCCATCGCAGCATTCACGTATAGCAGCTCGACGAGCTATGAACGCGTACTAGACGGTTGTTGGGCAGGAGGAACGTGGATTACATGGGGCACGCAAAACCGCGAGACACCACTTCGGAAGATCGAGGGGAGCCACTGGGAGCTCAAGTGCATGGACGGCATGGCAAACCCGTACCTGGCGCTGTCGGCGATTCTGCTGGCAGGCACCCAGGGCGTTGTGTCCAAGGAGAAGATGTTGTGGGCTGATTGCGTAGACGACCCGGCTAGGTTGTCAAGCGAGGAGCGAGAACAGTTGGAGGTGTTGGACAAGCTGCCTGAGTCCATCGAGGAGGCGCTGGAGGCGCTACAGGAGGATGAAGAAATGGTTGCGCTTCTGGGGCAAGAGCTCGTGGGCCGCTATGTGGCTGTAAAGACGGCCGAGACGAAGATGCTTAATGTGATGCCGGTTGATGAGCGTAGGCAATGGGTTATGGAGCGATACTGATGAAGGTGTGGCAGTGATGAGAGGAAGCAGGAGAGGAGAGAAACACAAAGAAGCCACGGTGGACAGGTGACAAGTGAGTATAAACCAGGACCTTTTAGGTACAAATACGTACATCATAGATAGTCCGTACGGAGTAGACCAAGCTATAAACGCGAACATGTTGATGTATCATGAGGCAGCATTGTCACCAGCTGGCAATTGACTGCCCATCGTTGTCACCGCTTTGTACCCTTTACTTAGAGTTGTGCCCGCGCATTAGTATTAATAAGCTTGTTGGAGCTTGAGGTTAACATTTTGGACTCTAGGGAGCGGGGATGCTTCCGTTGTCGACATGACCCGAACTGTTGCCATCTCCGGTATACACGACCATGGCTCTTGAGGAATACAAGATCCCGTCAAGCTCTTATCTAGAGATCCTGTGCTGTCTTTAGATTAATAAATATATAAACCTGAGTACTAGTAATAACTAGTAGGGGTGCGTAGACCCAGTACTTGGTGCTTGTGAGAGTGTCTCAGGCTAAGGTTTCTTACGAAATAGCATGGACTATGTATCTAGGTGAAACCTCCGATTTTCTTAGGTAATCGAGGAGCTTCCTTGTCCATTCTCCTGTACAAGGACTAGTTGGACGTTAAGAAGTATGCTTGCCATTGTGGTCGATATGGCATAAAGGCGGAAACTCAGCAGTTCCGGTGATGATAGGTGATGTGTCGGAATCACAACCAACTGGTCAACAGCACCACTAATTAAGGCACCTAGTCTACCAAGTTAGTACTTGCAGTTTAGGCAGCTCCGGCACGACAACCACTGTTACCTAGTAAGGCATACATCAGTTATCAACTGCCTCTGTTAATTGATCACTACACTAAAAGTAAGGCACCTTACACTTAGGTGGGTCGTATTGCGCAATATAAGTCGTGGGACTCCCACCAACAACTCCTGTTGTCCATGCATTGTTCCTCAATTGAATATATCATCAAAAGGTATCTATGCTTTCCGCAGTTAATTCCACAGTCTATAGACTTAAACTACTTTATTTCTTCATCTGCGCTTATGTACACACGAGTTCTGGGGGCTGAGGAGAAGTTTCAGGGTCGAGTGTATTCGTAATAGCATCAGTCTCAGCCGCAGACGAATACACTCTCGACGGAAAAGCCTCTCCAGTGAATGGTAATTACACTACGATAGACTAAGCATTATAAATTCCAGTTTCAGAACCATCGCAGAGTTGTCTTATAAGAGCAGACTGAGTGAATCTCCTTTGTCGGCCAGAACGGCAACTCGCCCATTGACCGTATACTGGATTACTGCCGCATTCTACACGGCCACTACCCCATATCCGGGACGTCATGGGAGCATACACAAGAGGTCGAGAGGCGCGTGTTAATAGATAGCCGGATGATCCTTCCCACGGGTCCAGCTCCAGTGTACGCAACTGGTCGACGTTCCTACTACACTAGGTAAGGTATGGCAATGAGCATGACGGCTGAAACAAGATGTGCTTCTCATAGAGGATAAACAGGCGAGGTATCGAGCGGAGGGAACACGCGGAAGGCGGTGGCGGTTGGCATCTGGAGGTAATGAAGAATGAGAGTCTCCGTTTGGCCACAAACGAGGGCGATGGCACACCAAGGGTACAAGATGGCCCTCCAAAGGGTCTTGAGGGACTCCATAGAGGCTGAGGTGGCCGAGCTGACATTCATGTTGGCGCCTTTGTGCTCTTCCTCTTCGACGTCAGAGTGGTTGACGTGATTTTACGTTTTTAGACGTATAGGCGAAGCGAAGGCTGACCTTTTATATCGACTCAATGACAAAGTCCGTAGGCCTACATCCCTGAGGATTAACTCACAGCCCCACCCATTTGCTACATACTCGGGTCGGCAACGACTGAGGAATCCTCGCTGTTGCTGTTTTTTATTTGTTGTCTTTTTATCTATCGTGAACATTTTCGTAGTTTCTCTCTGTCGTTATATGAAGCCAAGGCGTGGGAGATGGACAATTGCAATGGAGAGGCAGCCTTGCTCTATGTACAGTTACAAGCACCAGTACGTACAGTCAGCGGCGGCCAATACCCGTAGGGAGCTGAAGTACTTAGGTACGTATTTGAGAGTCCGGCAGTTTCTTTTCTTTTTGCTTTTGCTGCCCATTCCTTTTGCTATCTTGAAGGAGGGGGTTGAAATACTACTTACCTTAGGCAAAGTACAGCGCACGGTACAAAAGTTTGTTCTGTTCCTTACTTTGCTCATCGTCTTTACTAAGTAGCAACAGCAGCGATAATTATAAGTCTTCCGCGTTATCTAGCGGGTAATTAGCACCGTCGACAACGAGCCACGACCTTCCATTTAGGGACTCGTCAAGCTAGGGCATTCCCAGACGAATGGCGCACTTTCAGGTGTTTGCACACGGGCAAGGCATGTCGGACATGGGGAAATCCAGCAAAAAGCCCGTCTTTGGTGGCCCTTGAGAGGCTTGGCCTTCAACCCAACCGCACCCCCCCAAACACGAGTTGGAGCCTGTCGCTTGGAGACCGGCGCAGGGTCTAGAAGGGCCTATGAATGGGGTGAAGACGATCCTAGGTTCCACTGGGATGGTCCTGACGCGGCGCTTTGGAAATCATGGATGGGTGAATCATGGATGAGCCCTGGGAAAGGTGGATGGGGAGCAAAAAGTGCTCATCTCAGCTGAGAACGCCACACGCCAATACTTAGTCCGACTTGGTGCCAAAGTGGTCGTCTCAGTGCCTTCGTCAGTTATCTATGTACGCCTCCGTCAAGTCCGTAAATGCACCCACGGACGGACAGACAGAAGCAATTCCAGCTGAGTGCTGGGCTGGGATTGGATGGATGGGCGTCCTAGTCCCGCATGCCAAGCCAGCCCTGTGGGTTCTGTTCTGCAGTTGCTCCTCGCAGGCTCCGTTGGCTGCAACCGTCTTGCCGACGATCACTGCTCGGGACGACGGACAAGAGAAACCCTCCCCCTCCATTCCGTTATGTACGCTATTGCTTGATGCTGATGGCCAATTGGGGGCGGGCACTGACCGACGTTGGAGGGAAAAGGCAAGGCGTTTTATTAGTACCTAGGTACGTAGATTAGGTCTCATCTCCAGTATCCGTTCATAGCCACAAGCATTGACGCGACGCCGCGAGAGTCCCACCCTCGGTTCCGTGTACTCGGGCTTCCATCCACCATCCACCGCATGGAATAGTATGTAATGAGAACAAATCTACATACCTCGCATTGCTGCAGTCGGACAGACGTGCCTATCGAGAATGACTATTCACGTCCTCGGAGAGAAACTGAAACCTAAAACACTGGGAGTAACCGTACCCCGACTTTTTATGGATCCATGCTTTACGGACTCGGTGCGGTGGTGTTACCGATGGAGGCACCTCGTACTTCTACTTCCAGCTGCGGTACACTGTCCTACTAGGATCCCTTCGTTGCCCAGCAGGGGGACAAGGACGAGGCTTCAGTGGACCAGACTGTGGACCGAGCAGTGGGCCAAGCTTTCACTATCACTCACGATCGACAGGACGGACGCATCCATCCATCCTCCCTCGCAGGCTCACACTCGCCTTCGTTCTGTTCTGTTTATCCGGGCAGGCATCCAGTAACGGAGTGCCCACAACTCCGGTCAGGACAGATACATATGTAGATACGTACAGCTGAGCCTGCGAACCTTGAGACGCAGCCAATCCGAGTCGGGGCGACTGACTCTTGCCACCAAAACACAGCCCTCCCTTCAGAAGTAACGGTACCTAATTACTCCCCGTCCCCCCGTCCGTCCCCCCGGGTCCTCCATTCTCCATTCCCTTCTCTCTCCACCACTCCCGGGCACGCGTGGAACCGCCGACCCCGGCATCTTCCAGTTGCGCCAGTCTCGGCCAGTGCGCTTGAGCCTCGAGGCCTTCTCCCTCACCTCCCTGCTTGGCATCTTTTGCAGATCGCCGATCCCTCCGTCGCCCCCCCCGTCCGAGTTTCCAACACCACCTTTTACCATCTGCGCCTAGGCATCGTCGTAGAATTATCATCACGACATTGCGAGACGCGACACGAAAGGCTACGAGACGGGCCCGACGCCTTCTGTCGCCTTTTCAGCCCCTTGACCGACGCGGCCGCTGTTTGGACAGCCAGCAGCGCGCTCGATCGTCCGGTTTTCGATTATCGGTTGTCGCCTCGGTCCACGATCCTCGCCTCGATCCTCGATCCTCGAGCCTCCACCCGAACCGTTCGATTTCCTTCCCTTTCCGAAGTCCCCCATTGTCTACCTACCTACCTAGGCGCCACTTGCCGATCGAGCCATCTCACCAACCCGTCTGAACCTCCAACGAGGTAACGATGCCGCGTCGTCGCACTCGGCCCTCAGTCCCTACGCTCTAAGCTGCCAATCATGAGGATCGCCATCCGCGAGCAGCTCGCCCTCCTCGTTCTACTCGCCGTCCTCGCCGCCCTTGCTGTCGTCTCAATTCCCACCTGGATCTATGTCAACCGTTTCGTCGTCAACGTCGAGCGCCAGAGCTTGACCCTAACGGCCTCCCTCAAGGCGTCACGCATCTCCGCCGAGCTCGACCTCGTCCAGACCAGCTGCTACACCATCACCTCCCGCATCCTGCTACAAAAAGCCCTCACGGACTTTTACGACAATGGCGACCGTGACTGGGATCAGGCTTCCGAGGATATCGAGAGTGCCCTGGCCATCAGCGTTGAGACGGGGCTGCTGCAGGCTAGGCTCTACTCGAGGAACAAGACTGGCGCATCTCCTGGAGGTCTCTTCAATGTCACTGCCGCGAGCATTCCTGACATCATCCTCCCTTACACCGACTCGTCTGGTAATACTGTGAAGCTTGGTGACGATGGCATGGGCTATCCCCCATTCCTCTATCCCAACATCACCTACGTCAACCTCGGCCACGCAAACCCCATCCGCAACACCACCGCTGCCGTTGCCGCCGAGGCATTCCCCGGCGTCCGCATCTATCGCGACGGCGGTCTTCTGCTCGGCCCTCTTGTTCTCAACCAGTCAACCGCCCTGTTTTCCATAACCGTCCCCGTCAGAGACAACAACGACACCTTCATCCTAGGCTACATGACAGTCGTTGCTCTTGCATCCTCCCTCACAGAGGTCCAGCAGTCTCGGGAGGGGCTGGGGAATTCTGGCTCAGTTCTAGTCATCGGCCCCAATGAAGGCTCCAACCGCTTCAACTCAAGTAACCCGGCAAGCAACACCACATACACCCCGGATCGAGATACCTTCAGTAACAGTTTGGTCAAGTTTGTCCTTCCTCCGGAAACACCCTCCACCCACAAGAATCGACACAAGTTGTACCAGTTCTCCAGCCAGTCCGATAGCAAGGCCTTCCCCGTCAAGCTGTATCCTGCGGCCCTCGACTCCTTTTCCGGTCACTACGACACCGTCAACAACGCTAGCTCCCTGCTCAATACCCACAATGAGGAGGGCGTCAAAGTGGCTGTTGGATTCGCCCGCACCCAAACCCCTCTCGTGAACTGGACAATTATTGTCGAGAAGGCCAAGTGGGAGGCCTACGAGCCCATCCAAACCCTCCGCAACATTCTTCTCGGTACCGTGTTCGGGACTGTCGGCTTCATCATGTTGCTGATACTTCCCTGCGCTCATTTCAGCGTGATGCCAATTCGTAAACTCAAGGCCGCGACGGAGAAGTCGGTTAACCCCCCAGGATACGAGGAGTCATTCATCGACTCCGAATGCGACGATGACGAGCTACCAAGCTCTGGAGGCATATCTCAAAAATCCAAAAAGGGATTTGTCGCTAGCATGGTGCGGTGGGCCACGGGGAAGCCCAAAAAGCCGGTCTCGGCCCGTGACGCGACTCGCCGCATGTTCAAGATTCCCGGAAAAGTCGACGACCGGAAGCACATCATAACCGATGAGCTGACCGAGCTCACGGGAACCTTTAACGATATGAGCGACGAGTTGGTCAAGCAGTACATGTCGTTGGAGGTCAAGGTGGCACAGCGAACTAGAGAGCTTGAGGAGAGCAAGAAAGCCGCCGAGGCTGCAAACGAGAGCAAAACCCTCTTCATCGCCAACATCTCGCACGAGCTAAAAACGCCGCTAAACGGCATTCTTGGCATGTGTGCCGTGTGCATGGAAGAGACTGACGTGATGAGAATCAGGCAATCATTGAAGACGCTGTACAAGTCAGGAGACTTGCTGCTGCATCTCTTGGAGGATCTCCTAAGCTTCTCCAAGAACCAGATCGGCAACCAACTCAGCCTCGAACTGAAGGAGTTCCGATTGGCCGACATCCGGTCACAGATCCAAAGTATCTTCGACAAGCAGGTGCGGGAGGGCAAGATCAATTTCTCGGTCCAGTTCATCGGCTCAGAAAACTTCGAATTTGGCACAAGCCCAGACCGATCGGGAGGAGAGACGAGACTTCCAGCACTAGGGCCACACGGGACGGGACGCCTCAAGGATATGTGTCTCTGGGGCGACCAGCACCGCATTTTGCAGGTCATTATCAACCTCGTTAGCAACAGTTTGAAGTTCACGCCGCCAAATGGAAAGGTCGAGGTCCGCATCAAGTGTCTAGGCGAGATGGAGACGCCGAACAATGAGGACGAAAGCCGCACATCCTCCCTATCAAAAAACTCGCGGAACAACTCCCGTACAGGCCGCACTCGCAACCGCGGCGGAGCCGCCAGCCCGTCGCACTCGAGCAGCTCGGGCAACCGCTTCAACGGCACCGGCACTGCCCTCTCCATCAACCCGATGGATCCTAAAGCAACGCAACATGTCCGAATCCGCGAGCGGTCACCTACTCCTCCGCCGCCAGGAGCCAGGTCGTACATTTTCGAGTTCGAAGTCGAAGACACGGGCCCGGGAATCGCAGAGCACATGCAGCAGAAGGTGTTTGAGCCGTTTGTCCAAGGAGATCTGGGCCTCAGCAAGAAGTTTGGTGGCACGGGATTGGGGTTGAGTATCTGCCACCAACTCGCCAACCTGATGGGAGGCTCAATAACTTTGAGGAGCACGCCCGGAGTTGGCACAACATTTACCATGCAAATCCCTCTCAAATACGTCAAGGACAGGTAGGCAACGTCGCCGCTTTCGTCGAAAATCCATGCTTATGTTTAGATCTAGGGCCTCTAGCACTGCCTCGAGCAGTGTGAAATCCCGACCGCCCAGCGTGGATGCATCTGATGTCGAACCACATCGCGTCTCTGTCACTCCGAAAGCTGCCAATGACACCAAGGCGGCCAACGGCCTCAACCCGCAGCCCCGATTGGTCGGCCTAAGCCTACCGTTCTTCGCCGCGGAACCCTCTGTGCCAAGGAGCACGGAGCAGAAGATGGCCGCCATCGACCGAGCCATGGCAAATAAGACTAGCCAGGGCAAGCTGCGCGTCCTCGTGGCCGATGACAACTCGACCAATATCGAGGTTGTCAGTAGGATGCTCAAGCTTGAGGCCGTGTACGATGTGACAATCGCCAAGGATGGCCAGGAGGCCTATGACCTTGTCAAGGCGACTATGGAGAAGAACCAGTCTTTTGACGTCATCTTCATGGACGTCCAGATGCCCAACCTCGACGGCCTGCAAAGTACCCGCCTAATCCGCGAGATGGGCTACACATCCCCCATCGTCGCCCTCACAGCCTTTTCCGAGGAGAGCAACGTCAAGGAGTGCATCGACTCTGGCATGGACGAGTTCCTCTCCAAGCCCATACGGCGGCCTGCCCTCAAGCAGGTGCTTAAGAAGTTTGCCACCATCCTAGAAGAGCCTGAGACGCAAGCCACCGTGGCCAATAAGCCAAACCCCACGTTGAATGAGAAGCCCATGAACGGAGACGTCCACCCGCCGCATAGACCTCCTCACAAAGAGGGTTCAAACGGCGCTCCCAAGGAGGGTTGAAGAACAGCCCCAACTAGATCTGCTCCACGATGACATTGCTTCGAGGAAGCTACCCATCCTTACTCGAAACATGCAACTCGCTAGACATATGTCCCAATGCAGTTCTACTCCCCGACGCAGCAAGCCCCACCACCACTAAGCTATCAACATGAACATTGTTTTGTTCAGTGCCTTCGTCACTCGCTCAGTCTTCCCACCTGACACAGACAACGACGGAGAGAGAGGAGATGCAATCACGGACGGTCAAGATCAACCGTCACGCGGGCTATTCCAGAGGCTGCAACTACAAAAGCCCGCGGGGCACTTACACTCATGCTCGCAAATGCACTCCCGCGATACAAGCGCACTCGCGCGTCCTACACAGGGACTTCCACAACCTCTTTTACTTCCCTCCACGTCTACCACCCTTTTTTTAATATTTTTCATCGCAAAAGTCTTGCAGCGGAGTGGAGAACTTGGCTGTTTTCACGGTGTTGGCTCCTTTTTTTGCTTTTTAGGGGGCAATCAGTAACCCCTCCCGGCGTCATGGAGTTTTGGAGGACGACGGCTCTTCAGTGTCATTTTGGAGTCTCCGGCTTATGTCACTCGTCTTCCTTCCTTTATTTTATTTTATTTTATTTATCCATCCATCTATCATCCAAAGAGTGTCTGAGTACATACGGAAGACGAGGCACGGTATGCATATATATATACATATATATATACGGTATACTGAGAGAGGGCATAGACGGCCCGAGTTCAACTGAGAGATGGGCCATGTGCTGGGAATACAAAGACGGGGTAGTGAGATGGGAGCAGAAGAGTGTGAGCGTATTTACCTATATATATATACGTGTAATCATGAGTACTCATATTCACGAGACAACATGGTTTCAGGTTCCCTACACATTTCTATGATGTTCTATGCAAGTAGCGTCGACAACGTTCTCCATAGTGTCACCACTGGATTCACAACACTCAATACAAATATTCTCGCCTTACTGTTGCCCCTTAAGTCCCCCAAGTCGTCGGTTCTCTCTCATGGATACATACCTATCAAGAGGCACAGCCTCAAAAGGGCACCAACAAGCTAAAGCAGTAGTCAAGTTGTGATAATCATTCAGTATCAGGAGCAGTGTCAAAGCAAGCAGCCGCCGCCTAGCCAGCCCATGAAACCTCCGCCGTCGTTCCCAGAGCTATGCCGTTTCCACCCAGTAGCTCCTCCGTTAACCACGGGTTGACGTATCCCTTCCCGACCGTTCCACATTCATAGCCACCCGCCCAAGCAACCCTAAATCAGGCATTAACCAAATATAGAAAATAAGTACAGACCATGGTTTCAAAAACGACTCGAGGACGATCAAGTAAAGAAACCAAGTAGAGAATAAAGGGAACTTCAGAGCCAGAGGTAAAGTCAAATGGGCCATGAAATGCCGCAGCGTATCGCGTGCGGCCCCGGAAACGCCAGCGGAATCCCAGCCGCTCTCACCGACCAAAGCCAGCCCGGGCGCCGCGCGTTCGAAGTCCTCAGGACTAATGAAAAAAGATAACTTTGAAACAGCGGAGGGATGATGGGATGGAAAAGTCGTGTGCTGCATGGCCACCATTCGGCCTACGCTAGAGAGAGCGCTGAAGCTCGGAAGATGGCTGCCGTTGCCCCGTGATCCCCTAATGATCGCAGTTAAGATTAAGACTGCGATTGTGTTGAAAATGTGCGCGAGAAAGCAAACAAGAAATACGCCCGCGTCGTGCAATCGGATATGTAGACCCATCGAGGCCGTCTAGGCTCTTGAACGAAAGATCAAACTTTGGGAGTCGCTAGATTTCCATCAGACCTGCAATGTCCTCACTCATGCGCCTGTCAAAAGGCTTCTCAAGCATATCGACATCGTCGAGGTCATCGTCCTCAAGGTATTCATCGTCCGAGAAAGCCACGGTTAGATCGCCATCTTCTCCACGATTCCAGAAGAGACCGTCATCGTTAGTGCCGTCATCTTCATCAAAAGGTACCAACTCGGCATCCCTATCTCCAAGCCAATAGTTGGCACGTTTTCGAGCCCCCGCAGATGCGAGATCTCGCTGCTGATGATTCCGCGCCAGGTTCATCGGCTGCAGTGTCGGGCTGTGTGATGAGATGACGGGAACCACGCGTACGTAGAGGTAGGCGACGCGCTTCAAGGCTCGGTTGAAAAAGAAGTAATGCACAGCCCAGATGGCACTCTCGTCCTCTTCAAACGGGTCTGCATCGGGATGGTAGCTGATGATGGAGCACTCATTTAGGTGCATCTCCTTGTCAATCAAAGACCAGCATTGTGGTCCCCAGATGGAGCTCGTCTCGCTTCCAATAGATGAGCCGAGCGACTTAGGCTCGAAGCTTGGCCTTACGTTTTGAAGGATAGAGTCGAGGTTGATCATGACGCGACGTAAATTTCGTTCACGTTTGAAGTCACCGGGTCGCAGGACGTGAGAAAAGTCGTAGTGCGGATGGCTCGCGTTTAGTGTCGCGATCAGGTAGGCAAACGTGCGGCGACTTGAGAGCTCTGATAAGGGACCGAAAGCGCTGGAGTGGGAAAACAGCTGCATACTCGGTGAGGTCGCCAGCATGTGCTCGCGCTCAGGCGGTGACAGACTTGCGCCGAGCTTGAGAAGTGCCTCATGCTGTGAGTTGAGGTCCTTGTCGATGTTCTTGTACAGCTTCTTGTCGGAGCCTGTTGATTTCGTGGTGTAAAGATCGCATCCGCCAGTAACGTTGCAGTCGGGAGTGTTGAAGTTGAGGGCGCCCGTAACGGCTTCGAAATCTTGCACTGGTAAATACTGATTGATTCAGGTGTCAGCATAGAATGGGTGGGCTCGCGATGCGACTTGCTGGTGTCGCATACCTTCATCTTGTCTGGAAGTGAGCGATTTGGCTCGGATAGCGCGATATCGCGACCGTGATTGCGCTTCGGAGGGTAGATGGCGGATAGCGGCGAGTGATGACGAGGTTGATTGAGCGCAGTCGGAAGGCAGCGGATTGCGTCAGCGAGGAGTTGAGGGTGGGCCGCAAGTAGCAGGACGGAGACGAGACACAGCTTGAGACAAGTCGTGTCGCGATAAGATGCGATGCGATGCGATTGCGGTTGCGATTGCTCGGGGCAACAACGGGCGGCGCGGGAATGGATGCGATCGTGGGTTGTGGGCTGCGGATCGTCGGATTCAAGCTGGTCGCGGGCACACGGAAGGCCACGATGGTGAAAGGTTGGCGTTGGGGGGGGATTGAGTTGGATTGGACGGGAGCGCTTGATTGCCGGAGAGCAGATCGCCAGAGCCTAGCCAGGTCGCGGGGGGGGGTCGGGAGGCAGGTGCAGGACCTTGCGAAGCTTGGATTGATGACGAAAGCGAGACGCAGGCGTTGCGTGGCAGGTCAGGTTCGGGGGCAATTGAGACAGATCTGGGATGATGCGGAGGGCGGTGATCAGATTTGAAGATTGATTGAGGGTGAGGGTGAGGGTGAAGGTGATGGATGACAGGTGATGCTGG
Organism: Corinectria fuckeliana; assembly: GCA_019137255.1. Classification (NCBI taxonomy): domain Eukaryota; kingdom Fungi; phylum Ascomycota; class Sordariomycetes; order Hypocreales; family Nectriaceae; genus Corinectria; species Corinectria fuckeliana. The sequence goes on along the minus strand of WPDH01000175.1, from coordinate 40,258 downwards.
CGATAAATGCGGATAAAGGAAGGCGGAAGGGAGGGGTGTGCGGGAAGGGATGATGATGGATGGATTGGATGGGTTCATGGAAATCACCGGCTGCGGATTGTCTGAGGTATCAGCGAACAGCGAACAGCGAACGTGTGAGTGAACTGGTCTGACGTGCCACCAAAGCAGCCGCTATCGCTTCGGGATTCGGACGGCACTGGCGGGACTGGGACTGGGGGAGAGAGAGTCAATGAATGGACAGGGTTGCGAGTGCATTCCATTCCCGCGAACGGACAACGCCTCCAATCGGCGTGGGACACCGCTTCACGAAGCTCCAAGTGACGAAATGGCAGCTGACCAACGAATGGGACGGGACTTTGCTGCCACGAGCCGGCGTGTTGCACGCTCGCGTCAAGCATTGTGTGTCGTCCTCTCGTCGTAGAAGTCGGTGCACTAGGAAGAAAGTTCAGTCATGGTCCAACGTCCGCTGGCGGCAAGGAACTCGTAAGCAGTAGATAGATATGAATGATAAATCGTCTGTTGTTCTCTTCTCTCTTGGCTTCTGCGTGCGGAGCACCCCCAACGGTTTCCGTCGTATTGGTTGAGCGCGCGAGGGAGGCCAACGTGCTGGTCTTCGTGGGCCTCGGTGGCATGGGCTGGATTGGAGTGGATGCGATGGAACAGGGTTGGCGCCATCATTCATCATCACCTCTCTTGTCCGTGGGTGGGTCGTCATGGCCGGTATGATGGCTGGACTGATGAAAGCCAGTCCTTGTCTCCCGTCGCATTCAAGCCTCGTCTCTTGATATAAAAGATGGTGGTTTTCCACCGTCCGAGATCTACAAACAAGGCCACATGAGCCAAAAAAAAAATACCAAACACCACCTGCGCCGGATCCCACCATGTATGTAATCATGTGTGTCCTCTCTTCTCGTCGAAGAGATTGCTCAGCCGCCTGAGACTTGCCCATTATAACAGTCCTATTTCCTCGAGCGACTCCTTGATTTCATCCGAGACCTGTTGTATCCATAGTCAACCTTCAGTCAGCACGTACACGCGAGACGAGCTCCAAACTGCGCCGGCCTTTGGGGACATCGCTTGGTCGATTCGTTACCCCTGTCGAATCGGACCAGGCAGCTGTCTCGGATCGCGGGGCTTTTTTCTACATGAGCTTGGTGACTTCGTCCTCGACCTTTGTTGGGATTTGGCGTCAGCAAAGCATTTCGAGATTGCCGTCGGTTCGAAGGACGAAACACGTTGCTAGGTAGGAAACGGTCCTTCGTCAACTCACCTCCATGTCTTCAAGGGAGTCTTGCTGCCCGATACATCGGAGTACATTCTTCTTACTGCTTTCTTGCAGCTCACCCGCAAGCAGCAGCTCATCCAGGATGTAGTATGCCTTGGTGAATGAGAAGATGATATCCAGCTCGCACACGTTGCCGTAGTACTTGTCCATCTGCTCGACGTATCGGTGGATGATTTCAAGGGTGATCAGCTCGTTGTCCTCCGAGGAGCAGCCGGCGATGAAGAAGAGGGACGCATAGCGGCGGTACACAATCTTGGTGTCTGTCGTCGGAGTGTCAGCACGTCTCCCAAGCCAGTGAAGGAGCTGTTTGTCAGCCGAGTAGTCAACTGACCCTTGTATTCGAGGAAATTGCACATGCGCGTTCGGCGGGCGAGGACAAGCTGAGAGACGTCCTTGACAATCTTGGCCTTGTCCTTAGGGGACAGAGTCGTAAACCATTTGGCGAGACGCTGGAATCGGGGTTAGTCGAGGCCAAGCTTAGGTCGGTCGCAAGCTGCAAGAGGTTGACGCACCACTTTGCCCTGGCGGGACAGGAGAATCAGATAACTAGGGGCTTCAGGGTCAGTGACCGGGACGGACGAGCAGTCGTGGAGAAGCGTACTGGATTGCCATTGTGATGGTTGTTCACGTCACCGAGCCGGCTTGGAGACGCACAGCAGAGTGCAGGAAGAGAGGTTTCGCGTAGGTGGGCGGGTGGGCGACGAGATGGAGATGCAACTCGAGACACGGAGCAATTTTGGCTGGTTGGTGACGAGCGGCTTCCAGGCAGTGGACGAGCTGTGGCTGGATGGACCCGAATGGGACGTGGACCCAGCCTGGAATCACTGGCCTCCCCCCCCCCCCCACTTGGGCTGCTGCCGAGGCCAGGGCGTCAGTGAGTGAATCCCTTGGAAAGTTAAGCCCAGGGGCGAGCCATTACTTTAGTCAGCAATACACCTCACCTGGCGACTCATAGGTGCACAGCCGGCTGTGCGTTTAATATCACGTGATTAGCCGCACAGCCGGCTGTGCGAATAAGATCCGTTATATAAGTAAATCAGATACGTAGCATTATTAAAAGAGGGTTATTTACCACAAGTTAGCCTCTCAATTTAATAATTAGCAGCTTCTATAGTATTAATTTAACTTTCTCTGCCTTTCTTCTACTATAATAAACCTAATTGATATTTCTTGTTACTTCCCTGATAATATTCTCCCTCCTAAAGGCTACTTCTACTCACAAGAGGAAGTAGCTACTATAATTAACACTTAGGTAGTGCTATAAGGCTATACCTTTATTATTAAAAGCTCTTAGAAGACCTCTAGTAAAAGGACTAGTATTATCTTTAACTATAACTATAAAGCCAGCTATACCTCTTCTGCCTCTAGAAAATAGTAATAAAAAACTATAATATATTATATAGGATGCCTCTTTTTTGTTATAGTAAAGGAAAGCCTATATAAGACTATATAGAGTCTAATATATTATCTTAAGGCTGGCTTTAATTAATATAATTATAAACTAAGCTTTAATAAGATAGTATATCTAATATATTATTAACTAGTATCCTTAGATAAATTAATAGTTTACTAACTTGCTAATATAGGTATTATACTAAAAGAGATTAGATCTTATTTATATATAACCTTAGATATACTTACTATATAGTAAGATATCTATAACTATATTATATAAGGTAAGTAAAAGCTTACTAAAGGCTAAAGTAATATATATACTCTTACTAATTAGCTTAAGAGTAATAGCTTCTAGAGTTAAATTTGTCTTAATAAGAGTAGTAAAATTATAATAGTATTATTTATATATTTATAGTTACTAGAATACCTTAAATTATATCTAGAAGTACTTATATTAGACTATATATATAAGACTAATAAGTATAAGATACCCCTTCTTAATATAGTTAGTATTAATACTTATAAGTAATCCTTTTATATTATATTTATATTTCTTAGTAGTAAGAAAGAGAATAACTTTATCTAGGCTCTTAAGTAGTTATAATATCTATATAAGCTTTATAAAGTGGCTCTTCTATTTATAATACTTACAGATTACTATCTTACTTATATAAATACTATTTTCTCTTCTTCTTACTTTCCTAAGTTAGCCTTAATACTATACCTTTAGCATATTAATAAAGCTATCCTAAGTTATTATATACCTATATTTACTTAAGATAAAAACAACCCTTAAGAGTATAAAAAGTAAAAGGTGTTTTATAGTTTATAGTATAAGATTATTACTTTAATAACTAAGAATATTTATAATAAGAGGCTTAAAAAGTTTAAGAAGTAGTATATTCCTACTTATCTTAATAAAGTAGGCTATATTATAGAAACCTAACTAAATCTTCACAAAGAGAGGTTTATAAAGGTATAAGTTTACTAATATTTACACTTTAAGTAATATATTATATTAAGAGCTAAAAGTATTTATTAGCTTATTAAGAGTTACTTAAAAACCTTATAAGTTAATCTCTTTAAGGCTTAGAGGATTATTAAGCTTATTTTATTAAACTAGCTTTCTAAACTTAAAGCTAATTAAGCTAGGTAATAAATTAGTATACCTCTTAAGCTATCTAAGGTATTATATAGTAATATCTATAGTTAGGTCTTATATAAGGCTCTATAGAAGGTTAAGACTTAGTAGGAATAGCTATTAAAAGATTATCCTTTATATATAAAGGTTTTCACTAAGACTCTTAGTCTACTATACGCTTATACTCTTTAGCTTTTACTAGTGTAAAGTCTACCCTTTTAGCTATATTATTTTTATTTATATTAGTATCTCTAATAATTAGAAACCCTCTAGCTTATTATTAAGCCTTATAAGCAGTTTAATTACCTAGCAGCTACTTTAATATTACTACTAATAAGCATATAATATAAGCTCTTTATATTTAAACATATTAAAAAAGCAGTATAACTAAAGGTACTACTAATATATTTAAGATATTATAAGCAGAGTTATATAATAAGATCTAAAATATACCTCTTATATTATAAGTATCTACTATAAGCTCCTGCTTAAATCACTATAATAATATATATAACTACTTACTCTATAACTTACTTACTATCCCTATTATCTCTAACTAGATTATCTATAGCATCTAAGACTATAGCCTATATAATAATATATATAATAATATATATAATAACCTATATACTATCCTTTATAACAGCTAAACTAGCAACTATTATAGTACTTATATTATAAGCTAATAACTCTTATACTATCTTTTAGTAATATAAAAAAGCATAAGAGGCCTAGTTTACTATATTACCTTAAGAAGCCTTAAAGACTAACTAGTAATACTAGAGGGTAATAAAGCTACCTTTATACTATAGTAAAACAGAATATAACTAGTATTTTAACTTTAAGCAAATAGGAAGTTATTATAAAGCAGAAAGTAGTATTAAGAACTAGACTAAAAAAAAGATAATAAGTTATCTTAATTAGGATAAGACTAAGAATAAGCAGGTTAAATAAAACATAAGAGTAAAAATAGTAGAGTAGCTATTCTTAAGGTAGTAAGATATATAAGATATCTAAGATATAATAGAGAGAGATCTTTAATTATAAGAGAGATAGTATAGTAATAAGAACCCCCCCTACTAAAATATAAATAAGAAATAAAAAATATAATTATAATATATTATTAGAAAGAGAAGAAAAAGAAGAATCTCTAAGTATAAATATAATAATCTAATAGCTTAATTTAATATAGTTCTAACTAAGTTCTTATATAAAGTTTTATAAGCTTAATAGTTATATATAAGATAATAAAAAAAGTAGAGATAATAATATAATATTATATTTATTAAACTATTTAATAATATTACTATATTTCTTATTATATCTACTAAATATATCTATCTAGGGTAATATACTAAATATATATCTCTAATCTTTTTATTACCTAAAGATTTTATAAGTTACTAGTTATTCCTATAGTAGCTATTAGCTATATTATACTTAAGACTATAATACTTATATTATAATATAAAGTATTAAGAGCCTAAAGTTAATTATAAGTCTATATAGGTATTATATCTAAAAGAGGGTGCTATTATTAAAAAATATTATTAAAATACCTAATATACTACTCCCCCCTAATCTAATATCTAAATAGTAGCACCTTTATAGTAATATACTACCCCTAAGGAGGATATTAAGTAGCTTAAGCTCTTATAAGTACCTAAGAGTCTATATATAGTACTATAAGAGAGGTTAAATCTGTTAGTAAGATAGTAGTAAATCTCTAATACTTAATAAGAAATAAAACTAATAATATATAAGAAAGACAGCTTAGTAGCTATTCTTATTAGTTATTAGTAATAGGCTGTAAAATAAATTAGTTATTATAGTTTACTATTAAAAGCCCTACTTATATTACTATACTATCTATATAGATTAGAAAGCCCTAAGCATTCTAATACTAGCTTTAGTTATAGTTATATATCTTTATAGTAAAATTTAATAAGAAATAAAAAGCTTCTTCTAAGAGGTAAAGCCCTGCTTTATATATTATATAATAAGAGTGATTAATATATATAGTTATAACTATAATACTATAATAAGATAGTATTATTATAAGGTATTATATATTTATTATAGTCTTAAAGACCCTAATATATTACTAAGAGATTAGATAATATATATTAAGTAGCTACTTATACTATAAATCATCCCTCTATTTAATTATATTAAGAAAAGCTATAATATTACACATACACATTATACACACCAGCATCCAGCTTACATAACAGATCTTATTCGCACAGCCGGCTGTGCGGCTAATCACGTGATATTAAACGCACAGCCGGCTGTGCACCTATAAGTCGCCACCTCACCTTAAGAAAAGGCCGTTAAGGGAGAGCTAAGTAGGCTTCTATTTAGTAACATCTCGGGCATCTTAGCATCCATCTATGCATAGGTCGAAGAATTCGGGTTCAATTACTACGTACAAGCAGTCCTCTAGCCTCCTCCTGCCAATGCATAGCCGTAACTTCCCATGGGGATCATTTAGGTTCTAAAGAATCAAACTGGACATCCAGGACCAAAAGGTGTTACCCCGCCTGAATATAACATCACCATTACCTCCACCACGCGACACACGGCTCCCTATCAGATGCTCTTTTTGCCTGTCGTTTTCCACTCCACCTAGCTACCCGGCAGCTCCTCCTGCTCCATCGCCGACACCCTGCATTCCTAAAACAGCCAGACAGAACGCAATCCTCCGCGGCTAATGCTCCTTGTCACGATACCGGTGACATTGTATTGCTTCCTCGACAAGTCGGCGGCATTAGTAAGTCGCCTCTCCCCCACGTTTCCGGGTTCGCCCCGGCGGGAACCACCACCATCCCACCAGGAGAGCGTGGGAGACTGGGAGCTAGTCTTCTGGCCCGTTGCCCTGATAAAGACTATTGCGGCAGCGTCTCCGAGTCCAGTGTGTGTGTGTGTGTGCCTCGAAGGACGCCGAAATTTTCCTCGCACTCACTAATCCTGATCCTCCATACGATCTACACTTCCCTTTTCGTCATCTTTGTTCGCCTGTTGTTTACATCCTTCTAGACATCAGGTAAACCAGTAGGCCTATATCGTGTATTGTCGTCATGACTAAACTCATCCTATCGACGGGGTGCGTACCTTGATGCTCGTTCCCCCGCGCGAGCCTGCGCATTTGAGCTGGTGCTGACAAACTCCATCGCGCAGCAATGTCATGTCCGCAGGCCCCTCCATCATTCGCAAACCCGGTGCCGCCACCAGATCCAACCTCGAACTCGTCAACTCGCTCCGCGAAAACATCGCCGAGGCCCAGCGCGACTATGCGACGCTCGCGCCCCCCGCTGCAAATGGCTTCGTGAACGGTTCCGCCGCCGTCGTCGACGTCTGGACGGACCGCCAGGACCACACCCTGTACATCCCCCGCATCAATTGGCACGCCGCGGGGTTGCGCGAGGAGGCCAGCCAGTACGAGATCACTGTCAAGCTGTTCCTCCTCCCCGGGTGCCCGGTCTCCGAGCGCGAGCAGTACGCGACGGAGGCGCTGGAGCTGGTTCGGAAAGAGCTGGGCATCAAGACGGTCGACTTGTTGGTCGTGTCTTTCCCCGGCATGTCCTTTGAGGGCAACTGCGAGTGGGAGGCAGACAAAACCAATGGCCAACAGGGCAACCTGCAAGAGCAAGTCCTTACCTGGGAAGTGTTTGAGAAATTGCACAAGCAGGGCCTCGTCAAGCGATTAGGCGTTGCCGAGTTTGGCAGCGAGAGGCTGGGTGCCTTCATCAAGAGAACGACGATCCCTCCGGTCATCGACCAAATCAACTTGCGCAACTGCTGCGACGTTCCCCCGCCGCTCAAGAAGCTAGCGGATGAGCAAGGTATCGAGCTTAATGTCCACAGCGACTGCACGGATATCCTCCCTCGCGGAACCCTACGGGAGCTCCTCAGCCATGGGCCTCAAGGAGCGGGCGTGCTCGCCGATGCTGCCCACACGGGGCCGGGTCTCTCGGGGGAGATCTACCCGCAGTGGGTGGTGAGATACGTGGCATTTATCAAGGACCGAGGTATCATCGAAAATAAGGGTTACTTTGCGGGCGCTCAGCTTATACAGTCGTGAAGTTAGCGTGGGCGGCGGTGGAGGGGAGTGAGAGTGAGAATCAAGGATATCCAGGCGGGCATCTTTGATACCACGTGATGAGCCGGTGGTGGAATAATCTTTTGTCCATTTGTTTCCACGTAGCGAGCATCAGACACACGGAGTTTTAGACAGAATGGCAAGGAAAGTGGCTGCGAGACGGCTTTTTCTTTCTTTTTAACCCAGCATGCTTCTTTTCCGCCCTCTCATCCGGACGTCTTCTAGCTTCTTAAGAACCACCGGGGCTTGCTTGAACGTGTCCCGATAGGCATGCAGCAGCTCTGGGAAGAGGCACTCTGCTCGAGGGTGTGTGCTGCCGAATGCCCTCTCCAACACGTAGAGATCCACCGCCCGGTCTTCGTCTGAGATGCTGCCACTTGCCAGCCCCAGGTCAATGATGACAACCTCTCCGCCCAAGATGTTTCGAGCGTCTGGTGAAGGGTTTAACATCAGGTTGCTGGTGGTCAGGTCCCCGTGGACGACGCCAACTTGGTGCAACTTGCCCACGGCGGTCCCCATGCGCCGCATCAGGTCCTTCAACTCGACGTCGTCGTCGATGCCCTCTGTCCGCTTGCCCAGCCGCTCGTTGATGCTAGCCCGCACCGGACCGCCATGTATCCATTCCAGCATCAACCAGCCCGCGTTTTCGTCCACGCAATACACGGCGGGCACCCTCACGCCGTCGCGACGGCACTTGGCCAGGATGCGGGCCTCGGAAAGGATGCGGTGCTTCGTCAGTCGCTGATCGAGAGTCGGGTGCCGCCAGGGCTTGGGCGGGCGGTATTTGAGGGCGCAGGGGAGATCGGGCAGCAAGTAGGTGCTCCTGTAGAGGCGACCCTCGGCGCCTTGGGTGACGAGGGCTGGCGGGGTCGAGGCGGGGTATTCGAGGATCTTGGGGAGGGGGAACCGATGCGGTTGCGCGGCGGCGGGTTCGGCGGACGGGGTCGCCATGTTCGCGAGAGCGGTTGTGGGTGTCTGTCGCTAGAGAAGAGAGGCAAGGGAAGGTGTCGATTGCGCCTGGCGGTGTAACAGACAGGCGAGCTGGTGATTTGGATCGTCTGCGAGGCGGGCGCAGGAACCGTGGGAGGTGAAGAGACCAGCGATGATTGGGACCACGCGGCGAGCTGCGGTACAACGGCCTAGGATTGGAGACGGGACGGAGACGAACGGGTAGTTTTTTCCCCTTCTTTCTGGAAAGTTAAGAAAGTTAGGCAACCCAGGCCGCTGGCAGAGTCCACTTGTAGTGCAGCCGGGAAGCGCAACAGCGCTGTTGAGTGGAATTCCGCATGCCTGTCCCGTCGAGCCGGAACTAAAAACAACCACCCGACCCGAATTACAGTTTCCATACCACTGGAAACCACCCCAAACCACCTACTAAAGTAACCTAAGGTAGGTACATGTATGTTATCGATCGATAACACTGGGCATCGTCAACTAAACTCCCATGCCCGCTCGTTTCGCGACTCTTCGTCTCGTCTCGTCCCCCCTCTTGTTCCCCCCTCTTCTCCCCCTCTTCTCTCGCAAGTTACTTACCCCTATGTAATCTATCCCTCCCCGGTCCTTCCACTTCCGCAATGGCGTGCCCCTCTCCACCGACTCCGTCCCGCCTTGCCAACTCGCCGCCACCAGCCTCTCGCTTTGCGCCCTTGCAGGGCAGGCGCAATTAATTACCATGTACACGCGCAGCCCAGTCTCCCCAGCGCCATGTGACGCTGAGCCTTAGCTGCAGCTACAAGGGCCCATCCCCAGCCATCTTGCCATCCCAGTGGCCGACCACCGCTGCCCGCGACGAATCTGGAAGTCGGCCTGCACCGGACGGCCTATGGGCGATGGGCGATGGGCGTTGGCGGACCGGACCTAACGGCGCACACAAACGCGATTGCGCTTTCGCTTTCGCCGCCTGCTTCGTCACTACTTGGCCTCCTTGCGCTCGTCTGTCGATCCTCCTTCTCTTCTCTCCCCCCAACGACCAGACCATGCATGAGAGCCTCACCCTCCGCCTCGACTTGCCATCCAGACGCTCCGCTACACCATGGCCGAGTCGGACTCTCTCCAGTGGACCATCATACTTGTCCTGACCGCTCTTTTGCTGTCCGCCGTCGTCGTCGGCCAGATCGCAGTCGTCTACTACAGCGCGTACAAGGCCGCCCCTCAGGAGATTCCCACCTTCATCGACACGGCCGACTTCTCCGTCCAGGAGAATGAGAGCTACGATCGCGATGTCGCCAAGGTCCAGCGCCTGGAGGACAAGATCCGCCTGAGCCAACTGCTCCGCGAAATCCAAAAGGTTGGCGACGACTTGCGCGAGGACCTCAATGCCATCATGGTTGACGAGGGCGGCACCAAGCTGAGGACCAGCGCGCGCCTGTTGTGGGCGTCGAAGCGATCGCAGCTGGCAGATCGAGTGCGGAGGCTTGACTTACTACGCATGCGCTTCCTCGTTGTGTACATGGGCGTCATCGCGTCCAACTCAGATAGACAACAGCCCTCTGCGCCCAAGGACCCTGAGAAGTCGATTGCCCGTGCCCTCACGACGCCGACCCGACCAACTCTACCCAAGGGCCTGACAGAGAACATTCTCAATCGACCTCCGCTTCGTACTAGTAGGCTGACCACCCAAGCGGTTGGTCACAACACTCAAGCAGTTGGCCACAGCACTCAAGCAGTTGGCCACAACGAGCACGTCCCAAAACCCCCCCAACCCCAAAAGAAAGGCTGGGCCAATGTTATCGAGGAGCTTCAGCTTTCCCCTCGGATGCACAAGCGCCATGCTTCCATCGAGCGCGCCATGTCAAGATCAGCTAAGACGCCTTGATTAGGAAGGTTTCCAAGCCCCGATCTCGGGCACAGTTTTTCTTTGTTGCATCCGGGCTCTGGCACAGCAACATTTCAAACGGCTTGCTTGATTTTGTGCGATATTACACCACCAAGCATTGAGCGGCGTTCGGGCACGGCGCATTGCCCAGCATCATTTACGAACAGCACCATCTGAGACAAGACTACAGATCCATTTGTTACGACGTAAGAGGGGGCTAAGGGTTATTTACGAGGGATGATTATAGGCCGGCCATGATCTCATGAAGACCAAGCATGATGAGGGTCCTGCAGGAGTTGGGGTTTTTATTCGCTTCATTTCACATAGACAGGATACCCCGACTACGCGCGGCCCTAAGCCCCGGTCTTGCACCTTTTTTCTTTATTTTCCTTCTTGTTCGATTTTTGGGCTTTTTGTTAGGTTCTGTCGCGTTTCTCTTCCTTTCTTTCCAAATTGATGTTGTTAGCTTTCTCGGTCCTTTTTTTTCCGTTTCATCACATACCCATTTCATTCATATTCAGTTTTATGTTTCGGTAGACCAAGAGGGGGCCGCCTCGCATCAATGAGACGCCGCATCGGGGCCGGTCGCGTTCCTCTCCCCAACTGTATGAATGTTAAGGCTAGCTCATATGAATATGACTTATGTGTTTAGACTTACCGTCGAGTGCCACGAGGAAGCGACTCACGCAGTTGTAGCAAGCGACCTAGCATGATGCTTAGCTTAGACTGACTCCATGTAGACTTTCGTCGCCTTACCGTCGCTGTCAGCTCGACGATTTCCTGCTCACTGAAAAAGCCCCGAAGACGGTCAAAGGTTCCGTCCTTGACCTGCACGTTCCTCGTCATCTCTTCCGTGTACAACACCACGACCCAGAGCTTCTCGGTCAACTCCGCCGGCCGCTCTCCGAGAGAGTCCTGCTTGATGGCCTCCATGCCAGCTTCCGGAACACCTCCCTTGACGGCCAGGGGCGCATGGTGCGTCCATTCATACCAGGCCTTGTTGCAGACCGCGATTCGGGAGATGGCGAGTTCGCGCACGTCGTCCGGCAGCGAGTTCTTGGTGCGCACCGCGCCGAGGAACGAGTTCCAGCCATCGGCAATCGCGGGCGCGTGGAGGAGGGTGAGGTCGAGGGGCTGGAGCGGACGGGGGTCTCGGCGTGCTTTGATGCGCTCGACGATGGCGGCTTCATCCTCGTTCTTGGTCGGGACGGGGTCGGTGACGTAGGGAACTCTCATCTTGAGGGATGATGTAGGGTAGATTGCAGAGGATTTATGTCGAACAAGACCCGGTGGATAGTATAGAGGGCTGAATGTAGGTAGCTTGCGTCGAGGTGAGCAGGTCGAATATGAGAAACGTAACCTTACTAACAAGATGTCATGGTTGATTCGAGGCATCTTGTTCTGGTTATATACTCTCCTGGAGATGCGCGGGGTCAACTCTGAATGCAACTACCGACTCCACTTCCCGAGAATCGGTCCCGGGGCCGAACGAGATAGATATGTGGGCCATGGAACAGTTCTCTCATCTAGAGCTGGACGTAGAAACAGTCTACCAGTAGTACTCCTAGCATTATGCTCACAGAGAAACCCAGGTATGGAGGCGCAACTCCGGAGAAAACCTCGGCCTTGTGTGTTGCGCGGGATCTGTTTCGCAGGGACTTTCACGCACCAAAACTTCGATGCGATTCTTCCCGAGAAGACGAAGTAAATTTATACAGTTTGGTTGGGCGGCACGCGGTCCGTCTCGCGACCGCGCCATCCAGGTCCTACCATAATCAATACTTTGAGAATTTAGAACCGACATTCTTTATCCACCCCTGTCTCTCCCTCCAACCCTCGCCTTCTTCATCGACCACCCGTCGTCTTTCTCCTGTCTGCTTCTGGGCCAAGCAGTCGCGGGCCTGAAATAATCCAAAAGCTATCCTCATCCTTCAACGTCGACGCGAATTATTTCCTTACCGCCTTTCTCCTTCAATCAAATGGTAAACCTTGGAAGACCCTCACCTCTCTGATATTGAACTCTCGGTATCTCAGCTCCGCGGCTAACTAGTGTGAGACCGAAAACCTGATGTTAATTGCGGCGTCTGCCGTACATCAAATACCTAATCTGCACAGACTAGAGATCTGGCACGGCAGGCGGAGTCAAGCCTGTCTGTTTCGATATACCGCGACTGGCAATGCGGATACGGAGATATACTGTTGTGGGACTTGGGACTTGACACTGCCGTCAAACGTCGTGGAAGGGTCACAAGTGTCCCGCTTGCATACTGGGCGGGATCTCCGCGTAAAGAAACCGAAGCGTATAGTCAGTGCCAATCTGATCAAGTCACACGGTGATGCTATCCAAAATTTGGGGCTTCTGTCGGAGGCCGTGCACCCAGTGTCTTTGAGACAAATATGGAACGAACAGCGGGCGTGACTTTGGTTAGGAGCTTATATTAGGAGTGGGTGAAGACTGGTTATTTATTCCTTCTTGTATGGTGTTTCCTTCTTGCCAATTTTCCCTTCGGAAAACGTCAGCGGTGTTGGGGGACATGGAGGAGTTGTTATTTTGCACCTCACAACATGTCCGTACATAATGGGGTTTACTCACAAATACAGTAAGTGATCGGAGGCCAGTGCTGTTCGCAACTGTTAGGCACTGTTAAGACTGATTTTTTTCGTCGGTGCTCGCTCGTGAGGCTTCGAGCCGTCTTCTATGGGTAACTGTTGGTGGTAGGACCACTAGTCAGGCCCGCTATCAGGCACCGTCCATATTTCTGCCTTAGATGCTAGGCATCTAGTGATAACAGCGATCCCCTTAGGGACTCACTGTTCCGCCTCTTTTCCTAGCTAAGTATAGTTATATAATACATGTAGTTATATTAATAGTTATAAGCCTAGTAGTAACTTTTTAAGTGAATTCCGGCCTTTAGTATTAATCTAGTATTATTTTTAATATTAGGAAAAGACTTATAAGTAACTAATTTCTCTCCTAGCTGAGTAATTACTTGTTAAGGCCTATAAATTCTAATTTAAGCGATTTATATAATCTAAAGTAATTTACCTACTAAGTACCTAGCGTATTTTTAGCTACTAATATAATAGATATAAATAGTATAAAAGTATTTTTAGACTTTTTTCTTAAGCTAAAAAAGGCTAAGAACTAAACCTTATAGCTAGAGTATATTTACACTCTAGCTATAATATATAAAATCTAGAAATATATTAGCTTAGAGACTATATTAAGTATTAATAATCTAGTATTAGATCTTATACTAGTTATTAATAAGAGAGATTTCTTCTTAAAGCCTAAAAGACTAGATTTTTTAGGTATTAGTAATAGTAAGAAAAAGGCTCTTACTATATAAATCTATTAGCTTAACCTTAAAGATTAGTAGTAAAACTATAATATTAAGTAAGCTAATAATAATAGGCTATTTATACTTTAGCAGGTAAGATAAGATAAGAGCTTATAAGATAAGACTCTTAAAAAAAAGAAGCTAAATAAGCTTAAGATATCTATCTTAAAGACCCTCTTAGGTAGTTATACTATATATATTAGAAAAATATAAGATCTTAGAGAGATTATTAGCTGTCTTAAGCTTTTTATTAATCTTAAAGATAAGAATAATATCTATAGAGTTAAGATAAAGTTTTAAGTCTTAGTAACTAAGAAAGAGTTAAGAGATTAAGAAGCCTAGGCTGACCAGTTTAAGAAGGCCTAAAAGAATTATATTATATATAAGATAATTACTATTAATAAGAAGAGGGCTAAAAAGAAGTTCCTAAAGGTAATAAAACCTTAGTAAGAGTTCTATTACGCTTAAGATAAGCTTATTATAAGGTAGGTGATATAGAATTAACTATATTAGGAGATATACAGAGTAAATACCACTAGGGGGAAGAATCCCTACTCGTACAATTAAGATACCTAAAGCTTAGGAGTAAGATAGTAAGATAATAAGATAATACTTCTTCTATCTATTTTAGTGATAGTCTTCCTCTTTATATAAGGGAAAGTCCTAGAGCACTCTCTAGGTATTCCCTAGGAAATCTCTAGATAGGTCCTAGGATTTCCCTAGGACTATCCTGGGATTTCCTGGGATAATTCTCAGCCTAATTAGTGGGAGATTTCTCTTCCTGTTGTGGCCACTCTCTAGTGGCCCTCTCTAGGGTTATAGCCTGAGCTGTTACTAGATAGTAATAGCTCTCTATCTAGCTTATTCTGTAATAAATCCTTATAATAAAAGAAAAGCGTACTATTCTTAGTGTGTCTATATTAATTACAGCTAGACTGTTTCTTATACTAGTAGGAGTTTTATTAATAGTTATATATATAATTTTCTTAATCTAGAGGTGCTTACCTTATGTTTACTATTATATATTAGGGAAATACCCTGACCCTGCTAGGCCTCTTATCTATTGTTCTTTCTTCGCCTATTTAGTTTGTTAGGAACTTCTTATATATATTATTAGTAATACTCTTATATTCCTCCCTAATAAGCTTCTCTAAATCTATAGCCACTAGGGGTATATTATGCTTCTTAGTGTTAATAGGGGCGGGTTAGTAGAGTTAGTATTTCCTAGCCTTAGTAGTATAGAGTGCTATTAGAAGGCTAATAGCCTATATGTTCTGCTTAGTGCTAGCAGGGGTAATAAGTATAGGTCTCCTAGCTGTGTTCTACTTGCCTTTCTTATAGAACTATAGTGCTGTCTTAATTACTTTAGTGGTAGTCTCTAAGTGGGAAAAAAACTCTTATTATGCTATTTGCTTAGCTAGCTTAGTTATGTTATTATCTAGAAAGCTAATTACCTATAGTGTATTATTAAGGCGGATTACTAGTTCTAGAGATATCCCTGCTATTTATGCTGTCTATTATAGAGAGCAGTCTAATTGTGTTATTTTATAGTAAACCTAATAGTATTTAGCGAAATATTTAGCTATATTAATATTAAGAAACTAGATAGCTTAGTTAGCTGCCTAGATATACTATACTAGTGTGGTTTCTCCTTCTTACTAAACTGTGGCTTCTAGGATAATAGGTATATTATTTTACAGGGTGGTAGTCTTAAGTTATATGCTTACTATTACTTATTATAGAGTTATAGCTGTGTTATTATTAATAGCCGCTAAAAGTGTGTTAGTAGCACTTTGTCTAGCAGGGGTGATAATATTTTGTGATATAAATAGATCTTTATTATGATTTCCTTAAGGGGTTATAGTCCCTAATAGGGCTATTATAAAGAGCTGATACTTTAGTTTGTGGGTTAGGGTGCCTAAGATAGGGTTAGTAAAGCAGGTATGTTTAAGTGATAAGCTGATAGGAGTGTTAATTTCCTGTTATATATTAGGCTAAAGCTAGCGTGCTAGGTTGATATAAGTATAGCTGTTTGCTAATCCTCTGATCTTATTAAGAGCTTTTTAGGCTTTATTAATTAGGGCGGGTAACTACTAGGAGGTTATCTTAGTAATTCGCTTAAGTATTTTAGCAAGAATTATAGAGATCTTGATTTTTCTAATAATAGATATAGTTAGCTTATAGATATTAGTTTGTGTTAGCCTAGTTATATTATTAAAGCTTACAGTAAGAGTGTAAGTATTTCCCGCTAAGGAAGGGCTACTACCCTAGTACTACCTATTCTGTCCTTATATCTATTATAGTATTTCTTATGGTAGTATGCTTAGTTTACTAGCTGTCTTGCTTACTACTTCACTTATAACTTTACTTATAGCTTTATTTAGGGTTTTATACTAATTATAGTTTAGGTTGTTATAGTAGTATATTTAGTTCTATTAGTTTATAAACCTAGTGTTAGAGTTATAGCTTTTAGCTTATATAAGCTGGTGGAAATATCTATAGTATTACAGGAAGGTCTTAATCTAAATGTGGTATTAGTTAGAGCTTTTAGCTGCTTTAAGGTTATATTTATTACTATATAGCTATATAGCTTAGTAATACTTTTTATACTAGAGGTAGGGGGGATATCAGGTGAGCTAGTTCTTAAATAGCTAGTAAAGCTCTTAGTCTTTAGATAGGAATATATTACTTAATAGGGAAACTTAGAATAGTACTTATTCTTCTTATTTAGTATTATAAAGTATTTCTTGTGTGTTAGTAGTATAAGATTATAGCCTTCTCCTCTAAGAAGTAAAAATAGTAATATATAAAGGAAAATAATAATAAAAGAAAATAGTATGCTAGGTTATAAGGTGTTAATTTCTTGCTTATATGTTTTATTATCAGCTGGTAGCAGCTATTAGTAGTGTTTTTAGCAAGATAGTAGTAAATATACTAGGCTGTTACCTTAGGTGATCTACTACTATAGCCTAGGATTTCCCTGAATAGGACTCTCTCTAGCTAGCACTCTTAATACTATAGTATTTTATAGTGTGGGGTTCTTTCTTAGTCTTTTACGCTTTTAGTGTAGGGCCTTAGTAGTATTATACGTCTAGTCTGCTATATTATTCTTAGTCTGTTTTTTAACTAGTGTGGTTATTACTTATATAACTAGCTGCAGCTTACTATACTTATGTTTTTGTTTCTTAGTGAGTTCTGCTTTATATTACTCTTTTGCCTAGTATTTTATAATAAGCTTATTACTTTTAATAGCATCTTCTTCTAGCTAAAGGTTATAGTTACTTAGCTATCCTTTTTATATAATAAGATACTTAGTTTTTAGTTTTTCTTTTTTTTGCTTTTGTGTTTATAATCTAATTACTTAATTAACTTCCTAGTGTTTATACTTATCCCTCTAGTTTCCTGCCTTATAGTCTTCTATTAAGATAGCTTCTAGTCGTCTAATTAGTTTGTCTACTAGCTTAAGTTAAGCAACTAATATCACTAGGTGGATATTAAGGTTATCTTTTATTTTAAGTTTATATACTAGGTTTCCCACCTGTTTAAGAATCTTATATAGTCTAGTTCTTTTCTCTTTTAGTTTTTCTATATAGTTATTTACTACTATGTATCCTTTCTTACAGAGTTCTAACTAGACTTAGTCCCCTAGTTTGTATTCTACTAGCTAGTATTTCTAGTTATACTAGTGTTTTATAGCTACTTACATGAAGGCTAGGGCGAGTATAGCTTTATTATAAAGGATATCCTAATTAAAAGTGTTAGATTTATCTTCTAGCTATTATAGCCTATTATTTAAGCGCTACTTAGTAACTAGCTTACTTAGTGATATATTAATAGCTGACAAATATAAGTTATTTAGGCTAAACTAGAGGGGGATAAGAGCTAGAACCTAGAGCTAGCCTAGAAAGTCACTAGTAAAATATTAGAGGGCTACTTTTACCACCTAATTTCATCTTTTTATAGCTCTATCAGTTTATAGATGCTATACTGTTAACATAAGAAGCTTAGTTCTAAATGCTATTTATAAATCTTACTAGAAGTCTAATATAAACTTCACATCTTAGTTAGATATAATACTATATAAGATTCCCTAGTTATATTATATTAGTTCTGTAAATAATACTTATGCCTAGTTTTTAGTAGTATACTAATTGTTCTCTAGTATAAGCAGGCATATTTAACACTACTTATAGGTAATAGTTAGTAAGCAGTTAAAAAACTGCTTTCCTAGGTTTAGCTATAGTATTTCTTTAGCTTTTATAACTAGCAGCCTTATAATAAAGTCTATTATAATTATATAAAATAGGATTAGAAGGCTCTAAATAGGTATTAGTTAGCCTAGTAGTTTCTAATAGTTAGTAAGATTTCTACTATATATATTATATTTATCTTATACTACTTAGATTTCTTAGTATAGGTTAGTTATTATAAAAGAACTTAATAAGTCCTACTAGGATTATACCTCTCCTAGGTGAAAGTTCTACTTATAATTATCTTAAATAACTTTCTAGCCTATATCTATAGGTAAGTATAGCTATTAGCATCTACTATACTCTCACAGGTAGATAAGTCTATTCTGCTAAAAGAAGAGAAGCCCTAAGATCTTATCTTTTTCACTAAGCTATACTAGAATTACTACCTATTTTACTTCCTTAGGATACTAGTTAATAATTTCCTAGTGTAAACTAGTTTATATACTAGCTTCCGCAAAGTAGAAGGCGTAAATAACTAGTTCCTCCTCTTCCTAAAGGCAGTCTAGTTCGCCTTTCTTAGCGCTATCTCACATATCTTCTTAGCCTAGAAGCCTTAAGAGTATATCTAGTACTATATTAGTTAGTCCTAAAATATATTAGACGTCTAATAGGTACTAGCTAAGGTATTATAAAGCTAGGGTAAGATAATTATTATTTTATAAGGCGCTAGTAAATACTAATTTCTAGCGGACTAGAACGCAAATAGCAGAGTAGTTAGTAAGTATAATTACTTTATCTTTCTGTGTTAACTAGATTATTATCTAGGCTTTCTAGCATATTTAGACTAGGTATACTATTTCTATTTCTATCAGCTAGTAGTTTTTCTTAGTATTATATAAGGCTTAGCTAAGATATATAATAGGGCGTATAACTATAGATAGGATTTTACTAACTTAATCCTAGGTGTATTTTAGGTCTAGGTGATATATTATACCTTCTATTCCCTATTTTTTTAATATATCAGGCTAGATAAACAGTTTTATATTTAGGTTAAAGTGATAGAGTGATTTAGTGTTTACTAGCCTGTTTATAACCTTATGAAAACTATTAATCTCTTTAGGGGTTAGAGTAAACTTAGCTTAGGTTATATAGCTAACCTATCCCTAACCTGTTGCTAATTCGCCTAATTTGCGTCCTTTTATGAGTATGCTAGTTTTCCTAGCCTGTAGTGGTTTAATAGCTTTAGCGAATCTTAAGATTAAGTGCTATAGCTATCTAACTATACTAATTTATTTCTTAAGTTAAAGTAAATTTATTAGGAATTTAATGTTTTTTAGGGCTGCTACTTGTTCTTAGGTGTTAAATAGGCCTAGCTTGTCTACCTAGAATCTAAGTAATTAGACTAATAGGTAGCCTAGAAAGGCTTTCTTAGCTAAGAGGGTAATATTCTTTTTCTAGAACAGCTAAAAGATTATCTAAAGATGCCCTAGATGTTTTGTATTATTATTAGAGAAAATAATAATATTATTAATAAATACTATAGTAAAGGCCTAATATAGTTAGAGTAGCTAGTTTATAAACTATTAGATATATACTAGTAAGTTTTTAAATCTTATTAGGGCTACCTTAGATCGCTCTAATCCTTAGTGGCTAACTACTATAAAGTGATCTTAGTGTTTAAGGTGTACTAGAAACTAATAAAAAAATAACCAGGTATTAATAATACTAATATATTATTTCCCCTAGAGTTTACTAAGAATATCCCCTTATAGGGGTATTAGGTAGATATTAGGAATTATTATATTATTTAGGGCTTATAAGTTTACTACTATATATCCTTTCTCTTTACCTGCCACTATTTACTATACTATAAAGATAGGGCTTATAAATAGTATTAGTTTTATAACTTACTCTATTTGTCCTTAGTTATACAGTTAGTTAAATATAATATCTAGAAAGTCTCTTCTCTTTTTCTCTAGCAGGTAAGATTATAATCCTAGCTTCTGTTAGTACTAGTTATCTACTAAGAGTACCTTTATATACTTATACTTAGGTACTAATATTTCCTCTTAGTTAGCCTAAATACTAGTATATTTCTGTGTGAGATCTTATACTTATTATATAAAGCTAGTTTAGTTATTATAGATTCTCACTTCTTTTACTATTTTAACTTTTAGGAGAGTCTTATCCTTAGATATACCTAGCTTAGCATTTAGGTCTAGACTAGTATTCTAGAATCTTATACTAGGTTTCTAGTTAGGTTTCTTATCAGTTAGAGTTATAGCTTCTTAGGTTAGGCATTTAAGCTTATAGGTTATTAGCACTATATCTTTATATTTAGTAAGTAGGTTATCTTAGTTAGCTTTTTTAATAGAGTTCTTATCTTTAACTAGTTTAAGAATGCCTAGTTGTTAGTTCTTTTAGATTATTAGTAGCTTTTACCTGTTATTTATTATAAAGACTGCCTTAAGCTATCTTATAATAGCTCTAATAACATCTTAACTTTATAGGTTAAGAAGGAAGTCTTAGCCTCTTAGGACACCTAGTGCGCTTACCTATACTGCTTTACTACTTTTAGGAGGGATTATAATATATATATCACTTTTCACTAGATATTTGTGAGGTCCTATATAGATATATACTAAGGCAGGCAAGTATAGCCTATTAGCCACACCTATTCGCACTTTCTGCTAGGTGTTAATAATATCCACTCTGTAGGCAGTATTAAATTCTTAGCCTAAAAGTAGTCCTACTAATAGTTCTAGTATAACCTAAGCTCTAATATAGACTTTTACTACTATATATTCTCCTGCCTAGTAGCTTAGCAAGTATACTATAAATATTACCTATCTTTCCGCCTTATTCTAGCTTATACTACTAAGCTTAGCCTAATATTCTCTAGTAAAGGTTATATCTAGGAAGAACTAGAGCATCTTATAACTAACTACTAAGTGTGTTACACTTATATCCACACAAATTTCTTATTGTTTAGTCCTAGCTAGAGTGGCTTTCACCTATACCTATATATAGCTATACTTTAAGGGGTGTTATAAGTTTAGTTTCTTACCTTATAGTATATACTTAATAACAGTAAGAATCCGCTTAGGCTTATAAGCAAGGTAGACTAAGTCTTATAGTAGAACTAGGCGGTAGTTACTAATATTTAGGATAAATTTCTTAGTACTATCCTAGCTTTTTATAGTTTCCTAGATAAATCTATATACCTCTAGTATAATATACAGAGATTCTAGGTCATCCTGTGGTTTATCTATATTAGTATTATATTATTCTATTACTATGTAAACTACCTCTTCTGAATTTTACAGTTCTTCTCTAGTGAAGAAGGCTTATACCTGTTCTTAGGAAATATAGTACCCCCTAAGCTTATCTAGCTAGATGTTATTAAACATATAAAATATTTAAGTGCTTATATTCTTACCGCTAAGTTACCCTAGGTATATAATTATAAGGCAGAGAGCTAAGGCTAGTAGTAAGACTGTATTCTAGGTTAGGGTTTTAGTAGCTATTATGTTTTTTGCTAGTAAGAGTGATATAAACCAGACTTAATTTCAGGTTAGTATATTATTTTATACTTCTAGAGGTGTAAGTAAAAGTATATATACTTATCCCTGCTAATAGTTATTTTACTATAGAGAGAGGCTTCTATTATTGCCTATCTGTAAGGTTAGTCTGGCTATATTACTACACAGGGTTTAGGGGTATATTATTCTTAGTTCCTAGGTAGCTACACTAGCTTAGTTTCTTATTAGGGTGTGATACTTTCCCCTAAGGAGGTGGCTTTAACTTTCTGCTGTTATATAAATATAAAAGTTTAGTATGTAAAGCTTATTTATATCTGCCTAGTTGTTAATAGACTAGTAAGAAGCTAGGTGGCTTATAACTTCTTAGAGGTAAATATTAAGCTTGTTAAAGACTAAGTTAGCAAGATAATCAGGTAGGTATTTAGTAGTATATACTATATGTTTAACTCTAGATATCTAATTTTAGAAGTTAACTTAGTTAGTAATATCTTAAATAGTAAATTTCTCCTTTTATAGAGTATCTATTATAACTTCTAGTCAGGTTTTAAAGCGGGTTTAGATTAGATTAATCTATATACTAATTTCCTTATGACTATTCTAAAGTGCTACTTATTAGTTGTTAGTCAGGTTACTAGTATACTAGTCTAGAGCTAATCTAAGAAGCAGGTATAGTATATTCTAAACTAGTACTACTTTATATTCTAATTCTTATATTGTATATTATTCTAAGGAATTAATAAAACAGAAGGTGCTTCTCTAGATAAGGTTCTTATTATCTAGCTCTATATTATTAAAGGATTTATTATAGGTATCTGCTAGTTAGAACTTTCCTACTTCTTCTGCTTAGAACTAGATATATAACACTAAGATGGTGTTTATTTATATCTAGCTGAGAAGGTTATACAGGTCTTTTATAGTAATAGGGGTTTCTTATACTATTAGACATTCTAGCGGATTATCTGTGCTTAGGGCTAATTCTGTTAGTATCTTAACTATTAGAGCTGGGGGTTATTAATCTACTATTATAGGTTTCTTGCCTTTATTTAGTCAGAAGGTTAAGTTAAACTCTATAGGGGCTAGTTTGTTTTATAGACTGGTTGTTAGAAAGAGAGCGTCCCTAAAGTGTTATTAGGCTGGGATTTATAGTAGGTTTAACAGGTTAGCAGATTAGGATCTTAGTTTGTCTTTAATATTCTAGTTGTAAAGCTGTTAGGTGAGATTATTATTAACTAGGTTAGCTGTTAGTTACTAGGTGGGAAGAGGCAGTTATAGTGAAATAAGAAAGGTCTTAGAAGGGGTTAGGCTAGTTATTCCTAAGGAGCTTATAGGTGGTTAAAAGATGTTTAGGGGTGGTGGTAAGTATTAGTATTTCTGTCTAGTTAGGTAGTGATAAAGTTCTTTCTAGTTATATACTTGTTTCTCAGATTTTAACCACCTTATAATTACCTTCTTAATTCTAGTATATAGTTTTAACTTTTATATTAAGAGGTATATAAGAGACTTAGCTGCTTCCTTAGGGTTAGGTCTAAAGGCAGCACACAAAAGGAATAGGTAGGCAAGTCCTAACTGCTAATATTATTCCTAGAGGTGATATTCCTATGCTTATATGTTATCTTTCTTGTTAATTAAGTTAATTACCTTAGGGGAGAAGAGTTTCTAATAACTAGGGATTTCTTAGTGAGCTTTTAGGAGTTTCTAACTAAGGTGAAAGTTAAGAGCTATTTAGAAGGTATATAAGTACAGGTAATATAATTACTACTATTTAATATAGAATTAACTATATTAGGAGATATATAGAGTAAATACTACTAGAGGGAAGAATCTCTACTTATATAATTAAGATACTTAAAGCTTAGGAGTAAGATAGTAAGATAATAAGATAATACTTCTTTTATCTATTCTAGTGATAGTCTTCCTCTTTATATAAGGGAAAGTCTTAGGGCACTCTCTAGGTATTCCCTAGGAAATCTCTAGATAGGTCTTAGGATTTCTCTAGGACTATCCTGGGATTTCCTAGGATAATTCTTAGCCTAATTAGTAGGAGATTTCTCTCCCTATTATAGCTACTCTCTAGTGGCCCTCTCTAGGGTTATAGCCTAAGCTGTTGCCAGATAGTAACAGCTCTCTGTCCAGCTTATTCTGTAATAGTAAGAGAGTAAAAGCAAAAAGGTAAATAATCTGCTTAAGATTATACGCCTCTTTTATAATAATATAAGAAAGAAAAAGTTAAATTCTTTTTAGGCTTACTTTATAATAGCTTTTAGGTTATTAAACTCTTCTTAGTTAAGCTAGCAGACTAAAGCTATAAGTTAGAAGTGCTTTAGCTATAAAAAAAGGCATCTTATATAGATACTTATATAGTGAGAAAAATACTTTAACTTTCTAGCCTTATATAAGAAGAAATACACCTTAGAGAGCTAAGATCTTCACTTTAAGTAAGATAAGACTCTTAAGAAGCAGTTTAATAAGTACTTAAAAGAGCTAAAAAAGGCTAATACTTAGACCTTAGTAAAAAAGGCAACTTATATGCTAATTAGCAGTCTAAAAGAGAAGGCAGAAATAATTACTATTACTTATTAAACCTCTCTTTTAGGCTTTATTTCTTATATAAATACTCTAAGTATAGCTATATATAATATAACCTTTATAGATCTTATAATTAGGAATATTACTATTTATAATTTTAACATCTTATATTACTTTTTTAACTATATAGACTAGTTCTCTAAAAAAGGCTTTAATTAGAGGGTTAAAAAGACTATTTATATAAGAGATAGTAAGATATTTATAAAGAGCTAAAATATAGTTAACCTAAGAGTTTAATACTTTAGGTTTCCTAAGGGTAAGCTTATTAGACTTAAGTATACCTATTATATACTAGAGATATATCTTAATATAATCTTAGGCTTTTAGATATATAGTAATAGTATTATTTAAGATTAGAAAGTAAAAGTCCTTTAGATAAAAGAATCTTTTAAGATAGTAGCTTTTATATACCTTTATATAAGCTAGTAAGTTATTTTAATAAGAGTATTTATTTAAAGCCCTCTAGTTATAATAGCCTTAAAGCTTAGAACAGTCTCTAAAGAGAATACTAAGCTCTAGTATTAATAATATAGTTATATAAGGTAAAAAGCCTTTAATTAGCTAGTCTTATTAAGTTTAAGAGTAAAAGTTTAAAAACCTCTTCTTAAGAAATATCAGGTTTATATTATAATAAAAGTAATAATAACAGTCTTAAGAAAGTCTTTAGACTATATCTCTTAGAGGCCTAAAAAAGTAATAAATTATAATTTTTATTACTTTTTAGTGCTTATATATAATAGCTACTATTATTAGGTCTTATTTATAAATATAATAATAAAAATACGCTTTTTTTACCCTCTAAAGTTAAAGTTAGATATTAAGAGTGTATTTAAAAAGCTATAAGCTTAGCTATAAACTTAATATAGCCTTAAGATCTTACTCTTATAATATAATAGTAAGAAGGCTCTTTTTACTAAAAAGAAAAAAGAGATTTTTAAGAATAATAGTATAATTATCTATAAGTCTACCTTATTAACCCTAATATAAAACAAGAGTGCTAAAATATTAAAAAGAATTATTAAGGTTAAGAGTAAAGTTATAATTAAGAAGTTAAGACTCCTAAAAGAGCTTACCTTTAAGATATACTATATAGTAGTATACCTTCTTAACTATATATCTTATTAAAGGAAAAATCAGTAGGTAACCCCCTACTAGCTCTAGTAAGACTAGGTTAAGAATAATATCTTTATATATAGTTATATCCTTAAGAATATAAGGCTCTTATAAGTATATATTAAGGTCTTTAAGTGCTTAGCTTACCTAATAACTATAGCTGTCTTAAAATATATTAAGTTATATAAGTCTCTAAGCTTACTTATAAAAAGAGCTTATATTAGGTATCTTATTAGCTATAAGAGTAAGTTATAATACGTGATTTATATACTAGTAACCTAAGATAAGAAGGTTATAATCTTTACTAATATATAGTTTAATAAGTAAGAATACTTTAATTTAAGATATAAAAAAAATATAAAAGCTTATAAGAAATAAGCTTATAAAATCCTAAACTAAATTAATATAAGAGAGGTCTTTAATAATAAAGATATTAGTAAGAAAGATAGTTATAATATAATAGTTATAAAGTCTTTTTTAAACCCTACTAAGTTATAAATTTAAGCACTACTTATAATATCTCTAAGAGAGATATAATAGTAAAAAAAGGTTTAAGATACTTAGTAATAATAACCTTAAACTAAGACTTTATAAGAAAAGAAAAGCACTCTTAAGATTAAGAGTGCTAAAGCTATATTTAAGACTATTTTACTCTTTTCCCCTTCTATTAGGAGAGCTATAAGATAAGTCACTTTTCTTAATAATACTTTATATTAGTTTAGCTTACTATATAAGATAGTAAGTATAATACTATTATATAATCTATTACTTAAAATTATAAATAATATCTTATTAGCTATATAAGCTAAAAATAGTAATAACTTTATNNCTTATTAGATAATAATAGTTTAATTAATATATAGATTATTATACTAAAATAAGTTAATAAGATATTAAGAGATAAAACAAATAGTAAGACTAATTTAACCTTATATAATAACCTTAATAATACCTCTTTTTAGTTACTAGAGAAATTATTATAAAAGACCTAAAAGGATTATAACTAGCACCTTTAGAAAGCTAATATAATCTTTAGGTACTATAGTTAAAAGCTCTTAGAGAAAGCTCTTAAGGTATAAAAGTAAAAAGAACTTAAAAAGTATACTAAAATAAAGTATATTATTAATATAACTCTTTTAAATATAAGAAGATATTCTTTTTATATTAGTATAATACTACCTACCTTAAGGTTATATAAGTAGACTATAACCTCTTTATAAGTATCTTAGTAGTATATAAGCTTTCTTCTAAAGATTAAGAACCTAAAAGATAAAAAAGCCTATAAGAAGGTTCTTATAGATAAGCTAGATAATAATATTTAGCTTATTAACCTTAAATAGGTGTTTATATATAAGGTTAATAAACAGAGCTATATAATATGCTTTAAGACACACTTAGTAGCTTATAATAATAAGTAAGATAAGAATAAAGCTAAGACTTATATATCTATCTTAGCATATAAGACTTTTTAGGTAATATATATAAAATACTATAAGAAAGACTTTAATATATATTAATATAATATTATTAATATTTTTATTAAAGCTCTACTAGGCAGAAAGGTTTATTACTACTTACTACTAAGAATATTTAAAAAGAGAGTTTCTCTAAAGCTCTTAAGAGCTTTTTATAACTTATAAATATTACTAAAGCTATAATATAAGAATCTTACTTACTTTTTTACTAGTTAAGGTTTTAAAGCCTATAAGAAAGACTTTTATATCTTTAAGTATAAGAAGCTTTTTATCTTTTTTTATATAAATAATATTATTATAATATAGCTAAAAAAGTTTAAAAGCAAATAGTAATAAGTTTATAATACCCTAATAATAAAGTATTAGGTTAAAAACCTAAGAGAGCTATACTAGTTCCTAAGGATTAAGGTTATTAGGGACTATATAGTAGCTTACTTTTAGCTCTCTTAGGAGTTATATATTTTAACTATAGCTAGAAAATTTAAGTTAAATAGTAAGAGACTAAAGGTCTATAAGAAAAGAATCTTTCTACTCTTATAAATTCTTATACTTATAATATATAAAGCTAGCTTTAGTCTTATCTTAAAGTATAAGATAAAAGTAGGTAGTATAAGCTATTCTACTAATACTATAAGGCCTAATATATCCTATATATTATTAAAACTTAGTTAATTTAGTTATTAGCTAAGCCTTAAGTATAATAAAGTAGTAGAATAGTATATTAGCTACCTTTATAATACTAAAAAGCTTTATATTTACTATATAGTAATAACACACTTGCGAATATTAACAGTTACTCCTACTATACCTTAGTTATTTACCTAAAATTAATTCTAACCTGATTAATATTATCTATAGACCTTCTTTACCTTATTTCCGCTCTTATATTATCGCTGTAATATGTGTGATATGCGCGCTAGGCGAAATAGAGGGAATTAAGGTTATATACCACCTTCTTTCTCCCCGTGAGGAAAATTTTTCACAGTAAAACCTATACTCACTACAGACTAAGCCTAGTATAAGAATAACTAGCAATTAATTTAAAGACCTTATTATTAAGACTAAACTTAAACTTAAAGTAATCATCTTAGAAGCTGCTTTTCTCTTAGTTTAGGGATTAGTAGCAGTCCTAGCTAATACTACTATAAGCTGTACCTAATATATAAGCAATAAGATCCTAATCTTACTAACCCTCACAGAAACAATTATAATTACTATCAAAAAAGCAGTATTAACTGCCCTTTAGGAAATACCTGCTAAGGCCTTAACCTAGGCCTAAATCGCTTGTAATAAGAGGACACTTTAGTCCCTTATAACACCTCTATCTAAAGTAATCCCCCCCCGCCTTAGCAGGGAGATTATTATCAGGTCGCTAAGTATAGCTCCTAACATCACATCTTACACACTATTAGATACTATAACAGCTATTAACTATACCCTCCTAAGGGGCTATCTCTTACCTGTAGTAGCCTTATGCTGCCTCCTTAGCGGGGATATTATAGTCCTCTTTCACAGACTTATTATAAATCTCCTAAAAGATAATACTTAGATTCTTACTGTTTTTAGTATAGGTGCGTATTAGGTCTTAAGGCAGTTTATGGTAGTTACTAAAGGGGTCTTAACTAGCCGTATAGGAGGCTCACTTAAGGACCTAGCAGTAGATATCTAACAAGCAAATAGTGTTAAGGTGCATACTATAAAACCGTTATAAAGCCACTATGTAGCCAGACCTTATTAGTTACTAGTCATATTATTAACTAAACTAACAGATGTGAATAAACTCTATAACTAAGGTATAATTATAGCTGTAGAGGTATATTAGACTAAGCCCTATTTAGGAGAGATTTAACCTAGGTAGTGCTTTAAGTGCTTTCACTTTAGATATATTGTGTAATACTGTTAGGAACAGGCTGAGTATAGCTGCTACAGGGGAGCTCACTATATAAGAGATATAGTTTGCCTTACCTCTACTAGTAATATCCTCTTAGTGTGTTATAACTATAACAGGCTGCACCTAGTGTGGTCCTATATATACTATATAGTGCAGAAAGAGTAGAAGTAAGTGAGAAATACCTATTTAGAGAGACCTACACGGTTTAGTGTTCTAAATAAGTAGTATAGCTGCGTAATATGCCTGCTACAGAGTATAGCAGTACTAATACTAATACTAACTATAGTACTAAATAACCTAGCCTAAAGGGGGCCTAAGCAGCCTCTAAAGCGGCCTTAGGCTAGACTAGACCTAGGTCTAGTCCTAGTAGTATTTAGGCCTATTAACTGATTTAGAGAGTAAATACTCTTAAAAGTAAGAGAAGAAATGCTAATACTAAGTAGTGATAAGAATAACACCTAGGAGGATAAAGATTAGTAGTGAGAGTGACTTAGACTTACCCTAGGATTAAATAAGTTTTAATATATAATTTAGGCTAAGCCCTATAAGGATTTATTATTATAGGTATATAACTAGCTTTTCTTATAAAGCAGACCTGCCTAAAACTTATACTACTATGTATATATATTATGCCTAACTTGCTTCCCTCTTAGGTGAGAGTGGTAGGGGGTTTTTTATCTTATAGCTTACTATTAGGTTTTTCCCCTCTATTATAGATTAGTCTAAGCTACTTAGAAGAAGATCTAGATAGCTTTAGAGTTAAAACAGTATATAAATAAATTAAATTAAATACTATATAGTAACTAAGAATTAGAGAAATCTCTTTATAGCTGTAAACACAGCTTTTAGAGACTGCCTAACAACTAGAAAGTTCTTATAAGGCTAGGTAGTTATACTATATAAGAGTCTTATTACTTAGAAGGCTATAAAGTAAGATATAATTACTATATCTAGTATAAAAGCTAAGTTACTTACTCTTATAAGTATAGTTAAGAAACAGCTAGCCCTAAGTTAACTTCTTAAGAAGGTTAGTATTAAGGTTTAAGACACAGCCTAAATCTAGTATAATAATATTAATATAATCTAGCTAATTATAAAGTAGTTAGCTAAGCTAGTTACAGCACTTTAGTATATTAATATCTATTATCACTAGGTTTATAAGCTTATTTAGAAGGGTAAAGTTAAGATATCTTAGCTGCTCACAGCTTAAATACTAGCAGATAGCCTTATAAAGCCTCTTTTAGAATAAAAACATATAATTTTTATTATATAATTATAAATATATACAGGCTTAGATAGAGCTGTATAACAGGCCTAGTAATACTTATAATTTCCTATATTATCTTACTATTAAATTAAAAAAGAAAAACACTTAGAGGATCTTTTATTTCTTAGCTTTATAATAATCTTATTTACTTTTATATTAAACAACTTAGTTTATATAAAAGAGAGTAAATAAGATTAGAGGTAATATTATTATATTACTTAGCTAGAGAGATCTCTAAAGAGCTTAAAAAACAGTATTAAGATATAATTTTCCTATATAGTTAACATCTCTTAGTCTTTTAATTTAATATTAAACAATTAGCTATACTAATTAAGCTGCTTAACTAGTATAATAAAGTATAAGAGCTATAGTCTTATAGCCCTATTAAGTATTAAGGTATTAATATAACAGGTTAGTCTTATATATTAGGATTAGTAATATTATTATTATAATAATAAAAGAGTTAGTTTAGTATAATAGTTAGAGCTATTATATATTATATAATTTTAAGACTCTCTTAGCAGCTAATATAAAACGCTAACTTAAAGGCCTAAAAGGGTTAATCTCTACACTTTTACTAAATATAATAATAACCTCTTTCTCTTATTACCTTCTTTTAAAGCTAAAATCCTATATAGTAGCTCTAATTATTATCTTAAGGTACTAGCTAGAGCTACTATACTTTTAGATTAAGACTAAGATTTAATTTTAGCCTTAGTAAGAATTCTCTTATTTTTAGAAGCTAAAAACACTAAGAAATTAGCTAGCTAGCACTATTAGATAGTTATAAATAGTCTTATTAGTTAGTTAAACTAACTACTCTTAGCAGCTAGTCTAAGAGGGTATATTAGTAGTAGAACCACTAGTTAGGCCCGCTATTAAGCACTATTTATATTTCTGCCTTAGATACTAGGCATCTAGTGATAATAGTAATCCCCTTAGGGACTTACTATTCTACCTCTTTTCCTAGCTAAGTATAGTTATATAATACACACAGTCATATTAATAGTAACCTAAGAAGCTGATTATCCTAATCGCTTAGTTATGTAATTAGGGACTTTATACCTTCACATCTAGTGTCTCTAAGAGGGCATTCTTAAAAACTAGTCCAAGTCGGTCTTTCCCTCCTATTCTATCTTAATTTCGCCTTTGGATTTTGCTTTTACGCTCAGAACAAAGGATGCGTATAGATATTTCCGAACTAGGTCTAGTTTAAGCTGATTGGGAGACGGCGACTCTAAAAATGGTTGCGTCCTTGTCAATTCAATCCCAGTCCAGGCTCGAACAGCGTTGAACATATACCCAAACGCCGAGTCTTACCAAGAAGATCGCTCGTCTAATCGTATAACCTCACTACAGGTCTCTACATTAACAAAAGGATATTGCGTAGACTAATAACCTCCACAATCCTCATCATAACACGACCCTTAATCTTAGCCCAAGCTAAGACTAACCTAGGCTAACCTATCTAACTACTTATCCTAAGCACTATCCTAATATGTTCATAGGTGTTGCTTTCATTCTAACAGCTATTCTCAAAACTAAAGTCGCGGGACTGAAAGCACCTTGGCTCTCAAGTCAGAAGAGCAAGAGCAGGGGTATTAGGCAGAAGGGCGGGGATTATGCAGGGGTCCAAAGGTAAAGTGGAGCAAATCTGGCGACAACCACGAAGCCAAAGCTTGGATCGCATAACGCGTTGCGACTGAGCCGTCACGTGACACGGAGCTCCAACTGATCATTAACGCGACATCACTTTTTTCGCGTCGTCACGAACGCAACAAGCTCCTCACCCCTTCTGTTACCGTCCCTTTGTTCGTGCGCTCATCAGTCGCGATGGCGGAGATCAAAATTGACAGCAAGCTCTTCCAGGAGCGCGTCTCGCACTTCGTGACAGCCTGGAAGAACGACCTCCGAACCAAGGATGGGCTGTTCGGCGGTGCCTCGTCCATGGTCGTCATGATGGGCAAGGTCGAGGAGATCCCCGAGTTTCACAAGAATAACGCCGTTCACGTACGCGCACCCCTCCAGCAGCTTCGGAAACTTAACCGCGATTTGAGTGACTGATGAGAATGATAGTTTTGGCTTCTCGGATACGAGTTCCCGACGACCTTGATGCTGTTCACTCTGGACACGTTGTACATCCTCACGACGGCAAAGAAAGGTACATTCGCGCCTGGTTTATCTGTGCGAATTGATTGGTGCTGACTGTTTTGTAGCGAAACATCTCGACCAGCTGAAGGGCGGCCGATTTCCGATCGAAGTACTCGTGCGAGGGAAGGATGCGGCCGAAAACGAGAAGCTGTTCATCAAACTTATCGACAAGATCAAGGAGGCAGGGGTAAGTTCGGTTTCGTGCCCGCGGTCGAATCATCTAACAATATTCGTCCTTAGAACAAAGTCGGTACGATCGCCAGAGACACTTCGAGAGGACCGTTTGTCGACGAGTGGAAGAAACTGCTTGCAGATAAGTGCAAGGATGTTGAGCAAGTCGACGTCTCCGCGGCGCTTTCAACGCATGCCTTTGCCGTCAAAGATGAGAGCGAGCTCCGAGCGATGCGAACTGCATCCAAGGCCTGCGTGGCGCTGATGACACCCTTTTTCCTCGACGAGATGTCCAATATCCTCGATGCCGAGAAGAAGGTCAAGCATTCCGCGCTTGCGGAGAAAGTCGACAAGAAGCTGGACGACGACAAGTTTTGGCAAACGGTGCAGCTTCCTAGCAAAGCCAAACTGCCTTCCGATCTTGACCCGAGTCAGCTGGACTGGATCTTGGGTCCTTCGATTCAGAGCGGTGGAAAATACGATTTGAGATTTTCAGGCGAAGCAAACGACGAAAACCTGCACGCCGGCATCATCATCGCTGCCATGGGACTTCGATACAAGTCGTACTGCTCCACCATTGCACGTACGTACTTGGTCGATCCCAACAAATCCCAGGAGAGCAACTACAAGCTTCTCACTCTCATTCACAACACCATTATCAAAGACATCCGAGACGGGATGCAAGCAAGAGAAGTCTACGCCAAGGCCATTGGTATTATCAAGAGCAAGAAGCCAGATCTGGAGAAGCATTTCCTGAAGAACGTCGGCTGGGGAATTGGTTTGGAGAACAAGGACCCGACTCTTGTACTCAACGCCAAGAACCAGAGGATGCTGAAGGACGGAATGACGCTAATCATCAATACCGGGTTCCACGATATCGAAAACCCGCAGCCTCAAGACAAGAGCAGTAAAATCTATGCTCTTGTCCTTACTGACACCATTCGAGTGACCTCCGCTGAGCCCGTGGTCTTTACTGCCGAGGCACCCACAAGCGCCGACGCTAACTCGTTCTTCTTCAAGGACGATGAGGAGGCCGAGCCCGCCCCTAAGAAGGAGAAGAAGGACTCCCGCGTCGGTGCTGTCGCTGCAAAGAACATCACATCCTCTAGACTCCGATCAGAGCGCACGACACAAGTAGACGATGATTCGGACAAGAGGCGACGTGATCACCAAAAGGAACTAGCCACCAAGAAGCAGCGGGAAGGCTTGGCTAGATTCGCCGAGTCCACGAGTGACCAGAATGGCGGCGAGGTGAAGAAGTTCAAGCGTTTCGAGTCCTACAAGCGGGACAACCAGTTTCCTCTGCGAAGTAAGAACCTCGAGATCATCGTGGATATCAAGAACAGCACCATCGTTCTTCCCATCATGGGTCGGCCGGTTCCGTTTCACATCAACACCATCAAGAACGCCAGCAAGAGCGACGAGAACGACTTCGCCTTCTTGCGCATCAACTTCCTGTCCCCCGGTCAGGGTGTGGGAAGGAAGGATGATCAGCCATTCGAGGACGCATCAGCCCATTTCGTTCGAAGTTTGACGTTCCGTTCATCGGATGGTGACCGCTACAATGAGATCGCGACGCAAATCTCAAACATGAAGCGTGATGTGGTCAAGAAGGAGCAAGAGAAGAAGGATATGGAGGATGTCGTGGAGCAGGATAAGCTGACGGAGATTAGAAGTAAGTCCCCATTTCAACAATTTCTCACCCAAGTGACACTAACGACTTGCTAGATCGACGACCGGCGGTGTTGGACAATGTCTATATCCGACCTGCAATGGAAGGAAAGCGAGTGCCCGGGAAGGTCGAGATCCACCAAAACGGTATTCGATACCAGTCTCCTCTTAACGCCCAGCACCGAGTTGATATTCTCTTCTCAAACGTCAAGCACCTTTTCTTTCAGCCTTGCCAGCATGAGTTGATCGTCATCATCCACATTCATCTCAAGGACCCCATTATCGTGGGCAACAAGAAAAAGACGAAGGACGTTCAGTTCTATCGTGAAGCCACGGATATCCAGTTCGATGAGACGGGTAACCGAAAGCGAAAGTATAGGTATGGCGACGAGGACGAGTTTGAGGCGGAGCAAGAGGAGCGACGTCGGAGAGCCGACCTGGACCGGCTGTTCCAAGGTTTCGCCCAGAAGATTGCTGAGGCGGGCCGAAACGAAGGCATCGAGGTTGACATGCCCATTCGTGACCTTGGTTTCCATGGTGTGCCGTTCCGAAGCAATGTCTTTGTCCAACCAAGTACGGACTGCCTAATCCAGGTTGTGGAGCCCCCCTTCATGGTCATCACCATCGAAGAGGTGGAAGTTGCGCATCTGGAACGTGTTCAGTTTGGCTTGAAGAACTTTGATATGGTCTTTGTTTTCAAAGACTTTACTCGAGCTCCGTACCACATCAACACCATCCCTGTGGAGTTCCTTGACCAGGTCAAGGACTATCTCGACTCATCTGACATTGCCTTTACCGAGGGTCCTCTCAACCTCAACTGGCCTACCATCATGAAGACTGTCACAGCTGACACACATCAGTTCTTCGTCGACGGAGGCTGGTCCTTCCTGCAGGCCGACTCAGACGACGAGGGCGAGGCCGAATCAGAACAGGAATCGGCCTTTGAGATTGACGACGAAGAACTTGATGAAGCGTCTGAGTCCAGCGAAGAGGATTCCGAATTCGGCAGCAACGCTAGTGACGATGATGACGAGGACGACGAACTCGATACCGATGAGGAGGGTGAGGATTGGGATGAACTGGAGCGCAAGGCTAAGAAGCGAGACCGCGAGACCGCAATGGAGGAAGAAGATAAGGGCAGCAAGAAGAAGCGCAAGCGATGAGTGTATGGGCAATCGTCTCGTGTCTCCGACCAGACAGGGATTTAATGGCATGAAGGGGAGGCACGGCTTTCCTTTCTTACTTCTTCTACCTTGTACTAAACAAACCAAATCTAGCTTGCGTGCACCGCTGGCCTCTCCTTACTCACTTTCTCCTATTGCGCTCGGGGGTTTCCTCTTGGATGGCGGCATAGCAAGGGCAACTACCGAACGGTTGTTTTCAGGGTTTCTTTAGCTACGATGTCTTTTTCATACCTTTTGTCTGTGGTATCTGGAGGCCTAGATGGGAGGAGAGCAAACTCAAGTCGCTTCGACCAGCTAATTGATTATATTCTCTCGTATTACACACATTTTACATTGCACTGAGATATCAACGACCAGATGTACCATGTACGTCGCTGCTTACGGCTATAGCCAGATCCTCACCTTACAGTGAGGTATTCTATCACGGTCGCGGGTGGGGGGACGAAGACACGAGTCCATACAGATCTAATGGCACTTCCGATTGGATAACACGCCAAACTCCTACCCGATTAATGATGTTTGAGAAACATTACACACTAGGCTCCCCTAATCCACCCCCATTTTCAGACTGCGCAAGACAGGCAGGGCGGGAGAGCACCAAAATTCATCGCGGCCAATATTCCCAGAAACCGTCCTCTTTGAAAGCAAGAGCAGGCAGGGCAAGAAAAGATGCTGCTGGGGATAGTCGTACAGAAAATAGCAATCGAGCCACGCCACGGGAACGAAAAACGAAGAATCCAATGATAACTGCTCCCCGGGGTCCACCCATTCACCGGGTCTCAAGAGTCTTGTCCGCTTTACCTCGGATCGCGGGTGACGCCGAGCCAACAGTCCAAGGCTAGATGAAGTGATACACTAGTACGGCGCTGCTGGGAGTACTCGATTGGCGAACAGAAGATGCGAAGGAAGGATGCGTGGTATCGGTGGTGGTGGTGGTGGTGGCTCGGAGGAGCGCTCTAGAACCTTCGCGAGCCTCCTAGGCCTCGCCAGGACGAAGCTCACGACCAGAAGCCACAGCTGTGCTGGGTCCGGTCTTGGCACCCGGCGCGTTGTTCCACGACAGGTACGTGTGGTCACCGAGCTTTCTGCTGGGGCGTCAGCGATGATATTAGGGGGTAGGAAGTAAGAGGCGTAACGGACCTGGGACGGATCAGATGAGTGACGGTGAAGATGGTGCCGAGGAGAATGCAGACACCGCCGACAACAACGTATGCGATGCCAAGGAAAGGGTTACGACCACCCATGACGGTCCTTGTGGTGATGATAATGGTCTTGGTGCCCTTGTAGAGATCAGTCGGGAAATCTATCCAGAGTTAGCAGGGTTTCAACGTGGTCGGAATGTCTGGCGCCCTTACAATCGTCAACAATAATCTGGTAACGCCCAGCAATCATGGCATCGCTGTTGTTGCGCTGGTACAGCTTGCTGAAGGTAGGCAGACCGGCGGTTCGCATCCACACCTGGAACGCCTCCCACTCCTTCAGATTCGGTGGCGGGTTCTCCTCGGTGTATCCGTTGGGGTAGCGCTCATGCCAGTTGGGCGGTGGGACGATATCCTTCATGTCGTAGCCAGTCTTGCCGTATAGGTCCTTATCGCTGTTCCAAGCAATGTCGCTGTTGTTTGCCATCAAGTACTCGGAAGTTTCGTTGCCCTTAGCATTGGGAGGGTTCTGTAGGACCGGGCTGGAGAAGGTGTCGTTGAACATGGAATTGGCGATGAGACCGCAAGGGTAATATGGCTTCTTCTCGTGTTTGTCGACTTCCAACGGGGTGCAGTCCGAATCTTTAATCTGGGCGTACGAACGGGTCTTGCCCTTGAGCTGATCAGTGTCAAACGAGTCGACATAGCGTCGGTGGTTCTGGTAGAAGTTTGTAAGGTGGTAGTAGAAGAGAACGGGTGGGCCCATGCTTTCGGGAATATCGAAGCGAAGGTAGCAGCGAGTGGTGTTGACTCGGGCGCCGCTCGCGGCGGTGACGTTCACACTGGGCTCGATACCCCACTCAGCATCGACGCCTCCAGTGTTGTTATTGAATGCGGTTGAGACGGAGTCATCGGGCATACTCTCGAAGCCGCGGCCCCGTTTGAGGATCGGAGCGTCGCGTTTGCAGTGGGTGTAATCGAGACGAATCTCTTTAACCTAGCTCGCCCATTAGAGACGTTCTGGCGGAAAGTCGTGGAAGCAACGGCGGAGAACGGTACCTGGGCGCTCGCGTAGAGGAGGAGGCCACCGATGGGCGCGAAGATGATGCCGATGATGAAAAACAGAGGCAGAACGGTCTTGGGCGTCAAGATGGGCCTGTTGCTGTCAGTATCGCATCCGGCGAGCGCGGAGGATTCTCTACATACTGCCACGCCTTTAGGCGCTGTTGCCGAAACGCAGTATCTGTCGCGAGAACATCAGCTTCAAGTCCTTCGGGGGAGGGACGCCTGTTCCGAAGATTCCATCGCACTCACTCGCAGGTCGGCGGCTCTTCTTCTTGTCCGGCAGCTTCGGACCTCCATCGTTGGAGTCTATCGAGTCGGTGCGGTCGATGCCACGCGGTGAGTCGGCCATTGTGCACACAGAGTCGTCGATAAGCGCTGCGCGATGGTGATGCCGTCGGATTGGCGGGACTGTGGAAAAGGTGTGATATTCTTTCGTATCCCAGGGGTTGTCGAAGACGGAAGCTCTGGAACGTCGCGATGTGGCTCGTGAAGCGTTACGTGTTGGACTGTCAGCCGAGTGGCTGTGCACCGTGCATTGATTGATTGGGGGGCTGTGTCAGGCACCCGGCTATTCTTTTGTCCGTGTAATTGGTTCTACGCGTACTTTTCCTCCAGCGACAGACACCACGAGATTTCTTGAGCCAGCTCTCAAGATGAGTTGGATTGTAATCAAAGCTACGTTCAATCGTTTGCTGAGGGTGTACCAGCTGAAAGCTAACGAATCGCCTTGCTTTTGGCTTGTTGACGGCGCGAACTTGGTTTGAGAATGTCGGGTGGGCCGTGCCAATATTCTGGCAATTAGCCAGCATGGCTCGTCAAAAAGAGGACTTGCCTTCAATGGACGGCAACTTAGGCTAATGGTAATGGGTGAACTGTAGAGAAGTTGTGCTGTCATAATTGATCTTGACACATCCTTGTTTTCATATCGGATATCGTCAGCTCTCACCTAGCCTCTTACTGAGAC
Source organism: Corinectria fuckeliana (assembly GCA_019137255.1). NCBI lineage: Eukaryota > Fungi > Ascomycota > Sordariomycetes > Hypocreales > Nectriaceae > Corinectria > Corinectria fuckeliana. The sequence continues at coordinate 1,767 of WPDH01000175.1, read as the reverse complement.
TTACTCGTAATTGTTGTAAAAAGAGAGCTACCATGGGCAACTTGCTAGAAAGGCAAAAGTAAGTGTATCGCGACATAGGCCTGATTTGAACAGACGCCTCCGAAGAGATATGATTTCTAGTCATACGCATTAGACCACTCTGCCACTATGCCTTGTTTGCTGATGTAATACTGCCTCCTTCATGTGGGCTAAGATGGTGGATGGCAGGGACAGTTGCGGGACCATCTTTGGCCCAATCGATGGTCTGGATAGCAAAGTAGTCTAGTTATCAATTTACCTGCCTGGGTTCAATAATAGGTCTAGATCCTTTCATCGAATCGAGACATGCCTCGGTGGTATGCCTAAGATACCACTATCAGTGAATTGAAACACACATCTTGACTGAACTGACTCGATTACACGGACAATGCCCAGAGCTGCATACCTACTCACCTACTATCCTACATCAACTTTACCAGGACACCGCCAACGCAGACGTGCTTGAGTCTAAAACCGAGGGCGCAACGCACGCTCAGACTTGAGCCGTCTTTTAGCTCGTCTTTCCCAGCTAGGTATGTGCGAGCGAGACTATGCATGCACTAAGGAGATCAAGAGGTGTTGCTGGTTAGGATTGGTCATGTGTCTCGAACGACCCAACCAGCCAGGCATTGCAGACGGGTAAACGTCACGGCTCAAGCCTACGAAGAAGCGAGAGACGTGCTTGTCAACGCTTCACCGCCCATCAGCCAAGGGGGAGGGGGGAGGTTTTGCTTGTTCCAGCCTCGTCTGGGAAACAGGTGCATGTGCATAGATACAGGTGTAATTCGAATTCTTCTGGCGGTCCATGCAAGAGGCCTCTTTTGCAGACCTCGGATGAACCATAAGAGCCGGGCGAGATGATTTAATAGAACGTTAGGAATCGGGAGCTGGGGGCGGAAATGAAAAGTCGGAATTAAGACGGGCTTCTAGATGCCTAAATGTCATGGAAGGCCACAGTCTTATAGCGATCAGCTGGGAGGTCTGGGAAGACACTAGGTAGACAGTAGCCACAATTTGAGTGTTACCGATATTCCCAGATCAACGGAAAATTGAGACGTTGGCGAGTTGATGAGCGAGATGAGCTGGGGATGCGCAGGTGATCGGCCGGCGATATGGATACTCTTCTCCATCCTCCATCGGCGACGCCGCCCGTCTAACTATCGTGTGTCAGTGTGCGAGCTTCCTGTGCTGGGCGTGTGGTGAGGAGAAGGAAAGCAGGCCAAATGCCGTCCAGCCGTCCAGCCGTCCAGCCGTCCAGCCGCCCATCTCCACCACGAGCTTCCCCCACCCAGATGCAGTTTGTGTGCCCCCTCATCAGCAGACGCCCGTTCGACAGGGGACAGGTCACGTCTAAGTCCCCCCCCCCACTTATGGACCGCCCCCCCTTCTAGACCACCTTTTCCACCAAAATATTAATACTTTGAAATTCTATATTAAATCAGATTAGTTACTAAAAATAGTAAAAAGTTAACTATATAATTTTTAAATATAAAAAAGACTATCTTTAAGATTTTAAGACTTTTTACCTAAGAATAAGCTAGTAATAGGAAAAAGAAAGTTAGTTAGGATTTACTAGTAGTTTACTAGTAAGTCTTAACAGAAATTTATTAGTGCTAATTTTTAGAAATAGATAATAAAAATCTTTTAAAAATCTTATATTTTGATACTAAAATCTAGTATTATAAAAATAGTTTTCTTTTAAAGATAATCTTTATAATTAAAAAGTTATTAAAGAATATCTTTAAAATA
>WPDH01000174.1:0-137689 GCA_019137255.1 Corinectria fuckeliana | reverse complement strand
AGGTTTTTAAGTAAGCCTTTTATATAGCTAGTTAAGACTCTCTTAGTAATTATTATAAACTATCTTAAGACTTAATATATATTTATACTAAAAATAGTAAAAATCTAAATATTATTTTTTAAGAGATTTATAATTAGTTTATAAAAAAGAATTATAATATCTCTACTAAAAAGATAATATAAGACTATTATAAGTAAAAGATAATCTCTTAAGAGGGTATAGTTAATAATTATTATAATATTTAATAGTATATAAGATATAATATTAAGAGTTATACTAAGTAACTTAATAATAATCTTTTTACTAAGATAAGAGAAGATTACTTTTAATAGTAGTACTATTAGAGATAAAAGTATTCTCTTATTATAAGTAACTTAAGCTTAAGTTAAAGTCTTAATAAGTGTTTTCTAAAGGGTAGCTAATATTACTTTTTTAATAGTAGTTATAATTATTTTTATAAGAGATAGTAAGATTAAGATCTTACTACTTATATATTAAGTATAACTTATAGTAGTATTAGCTAAGATTACTACTATTTTTTAAACTAAGAGAAAAGTAGCTCTTAAGATAATTACTTTAAGTTTATATTTAGTCTTAATAATAAGATTTTTAAATTAATTATAAGTTGTTTTTATACTAGGCTTAGCTTATAATAAGAGTAGGTTTTATAGTGAAAAATCTTTTTTAAAAGAAAGAGAAAAATAGTTTATAATCTTAATATTTTTTATTTTACTTAGCCTGCTTATTATATATAATATAGTAATAATATAAGAGTAGAAAAAAGGTAAAAAAGGTTTATAAAAAAAGTTAGTTAGGTTAAAATAGATTTTAAGAGTGTGATTAAGATATAGTAAGAGTAACTATTAAATATTTATAAAAGGTTATTTATTTTTTTTACTTTTATACTTTAAGAACTTTCTTTAAGAGCTTTTAACTATAGTGCTTAAAGATTATATTATCTTTTTAAAAGTACTAGTTATAATCTTTTTAGGTGTTTTATAATAATTTCTTTAGTAACTAAAGAGAGGTATTATTAGGGTTATTATATAAGGTTAAATTAGTCTTACTATCTGTTTTATCTTTTAATATCTTATTAACTTATTTTAGTATAGTAATTTATATATTAACTAAACTATTATTATTTAATAAGTCTTATAATCTTAATCTTTTTATAAGATTATTAGGTTTTATAAAGTTATTATTATTTTTAGCTTATATAGCTAATAAGATATTATTTATAATCTTAAGTAATAGATTATATAATAGTATTATACTTACTATCTTATATAGTAAGCTAGACTAATATAAAGTATTATTAAGAAAAGTAACTTATCTTATAGCTCTCCTAGTAGGAGGGGAAGAGAGTAAAATAGTCTTAAATATAGCTTTAACACTTCTAATTTTAAGAGTGCTTTTCTTTTCTTATAAAGCCTTAGTTTAAGATTACTATTACTAAGTGTATTAGACCTCTTTCTGCTATTATATCTCTCTTAGAAATATTATAAGTAGTATCTAAATTTATAACTTAGTAAAGTCTAAAAAAGACTTTATAACTACTATATTAAGACTATCTTTCTTACTAATATTTTTATTATTAAAAACCTCTCTTATATTAATTTAGTTTAGGATTTTATAAGTATATTTCTTATAAGCTTTTATATTTTTCTTATATCTTAGATTAAAGTATTCTTACTTATTAAACTATATATTAGTAGAAATTATAACCTTCTTATCTTAGGTTACTAATATATAAATTATATATTATAACTTACTCTTATAGCTAATAAGATACCTAATATAAGCTCTTTTTATAAGTAAGCTTAAAAACTTATATAACTTAATATGTTTTAAGGTAGCTATAGTTATTAAGTAGGCTAAGCACTTAAAAACCTTAATATATACTTATAAGAGCCTTATATTCTTAAAGATATAACTATATATAAAGATATTATTTTTAACTTAGTCTTATTAGAGCTAGTAAGAGGTTATCTACTAATTTTTCCTTTAATAAGATATATAGTTAAGAAGGTATACTACTATATAGTATATCTTAAAAGTAAGCTCTTCTAAAAGCTCTAACTTTTTAATTATAATTTTACTTTTAATCTTAATAATTCTTTTTAATATCTTAACACTCCTGTTTTATATTAAGGTTAATAAGGTAAACTTATAAATAATTATACTATTATTCTTAAAGATCTCTCTTTTCTCTTTAGTAAAAAGAGCTTTCTTACTATTATACTATAAGAGTAAGATCTTAAGGTTATATTAAGTTTATAACTAGGCTTATAGCTTTTTAAATATACTTCTAATATTTAACTTTATTTTTAAGAGGTAAAAAAAGTATATTTTTATTATTATATTTATAAATAAGACCTAATAATAGTAGTTATTATATATAAATACTAAAAAGTAATAAAAATTATAATTTATCACTTTTTTAAGCCTCTAAGAGATATAGTCTAAAAACTTTCTTAAGACTATTATTATTACCTTTATTATAATATAAACCTAATATTTCTTAAAAAAAAATCTCTTAACTTTTACCTTTAAACTTAATAAGGCTAGCTAATTAAAAGCTTTTTATCTTATATAACTATATTATTAATACTAGAGCTTAGTATTCTTTTTAAGAACTATCTTAAGCTTTAAGGCTATTATAACTAAAAGGCTTTAAATAAATACTCTTATTAAAATAACTTACTAGCTTATATAAAGCTATATAAAAGCTACTATCTTAGATAATTCTTTTATTTAAAAAACTTTTACTTTTTAATCTTAAATAATACTATTATTATATATCTAAAAGCCTAAGATTATATTAAGATATATCTTTAGTATATAGTAAGTATACTTAAGTCTAATAAGCCTACTCTTAGAAAACTTAAAGTATTAATCTCTTAAGTTAACTATATCTTAGCCTTTTATAAATATCTTACTATCTCTTATATAAGTAGTTTTTTTAACCTTCTAATTAAAACCTTTTTTAGAGAACTAGTTTATATAGTTAAAAAAGTAATATAAGATACTAAAATTATAAATAGTAATATTTCTAATTATAAGATCTATAAAGGTTATATTCTATATAGCTATATATAAAGTATTTATATAAGAAATAAGGCTTAGAGAAAAGGTTTAATAAGTAATAGTAATTATTTTTACCTTCTCTTTTAGACTGCTAATTAGTATATAAGTTGCTTTTTTTACTAGGGTCTAAGTATTAGCCTTTTTTAGCTCTTCTAAGTACTTATTAAACTATTTCTTAAGAGTCTTATCTTACTTAGAGTAAAAGTTTTAGCCCTTTAGGGTATATTTCTTCTTATATAAGGCTAGAAAGTTAAAATATCTTTCTTACTATATAAGTATTTATATAAAATACCTTTTTTTATAGCTAAAGCACTTTTAACTTATAGTTTTAGTCTACTAGCTTAACTAAGAAAGGTTTAATAACCTAAGAGCTATTATAAAGTAAGCCTAAAAAGAATTTAACTTTTTCTTTCTTATATTATTATAAAAAAGATATATAATCTTAAGTAGATTATTTACCTTTTTACTTTTACTCTTCTACCTTATAATAAGCTTATCTTAAGTGTAATAAAACTCTTACTAAAGCTTTATTACTTTTAGAAACTCCCTCTTAACCCTCTTCTTATTAATAGTAATTACCTTATATATAATATAATTCTTTTAGGTCTTTTTAAACTAGTTAGCTTAAGCTTTCTAATCTCTTAACTCTTTCTTAGTTATTAAGACTTAAAACTTTATCTTAACTTTATAAATATTATTCTCTTCTTTAAGATTAATAAAAAGCTTAAGATAACTAATAATCTCTTTAAGATCTTATATTTTCCTAATATATATAGTATAACTACCTAAAAAGGTCTTTAAAATAAATACCTTAAGCTTATTTAGCTTTTTCTTCTTAAGAGCCTTATCTTATAAGCTCTTATTTTATCTTACTTACTAAAATATAAATAGCCTGTTATTATTAGCTTACTTAATATTATAGTTTTACTACTAATCTTTAAGGTTAAGCTAATAAATTTATATAGTAAGAGTCTTTTTCTTACTATTACTAATACCTAAAAAATCTAACCTTTTAGGCTTTAAAAAGAAGTCTCTCTTATTAATAACTAGTATAAGATCTAATATTAGATTATTAATACCTAATATAGTCTTTAAGCTAATATATTCTTAGATTTTATATATTATAGCTAAAGTATAAATACACTTTAGCTATAAGGTTTAGTTTTTAGCCTTTTTTAGCTTAAGAAAAAAGTCTAAAAATGCTTTTATACTATTTATATTTATTATATTAGTAGCTAAAAGTATACTAAGTACTTAATAAGTAAATTACTTTAGATTATATAAATTACTTAAATTAGAATTTATAAGCCTTAAGAGTAATTACTTAGCTAAGAGAGAAATTAGTTACTTATAGGTTTTTTCCTAATATTAAAAATAATACTAGATTAATACTAAAAGCTAGAATTTACTTAAAAAGTTACTATTAGGCTTATAACTATTAATATAACTATATATATTATATAACTATACTAAGCTAGAAAAAGGGGCAGAATAGTAAGTCCCTAAGGGGATCACTATTATCACTAGATGCCTAGCATCTAAGGCAGAAATATAGATAGTGCCCGATAGCGGGCCTGACTAGTGGTCCTACCACTAACAACTACGTATACTAGTACCTCAAGAAAAGCACAAGAAATACAAAGTACACAGAACTTAAACCTAAAGGAATCCATACTGAGTCTACTGGCCCCGGCCCTGGGAACACGCCAGGAGAGTCATGACTTTAGCGAGTACTGCCAGCGCATTCTCACGGATACGAGAGCTGAAGATGTTAAAACAGCGGCAGACGCCAGCAAGTTTAAAGAGTAATCTACCTTGTAATATATCTATCTATCTAGGTACTGCCTTTGGTAGCTCAATCCGTTATGGAATGATCCCCAGATCAGCCTGGTAGCTGGTACTCTGCCCTGGCGGGTCCTCGTGGCGGTGCACCAGGGGTAATGGCGGGGAATTGACGCTAATTAACGGGTGGTCAGCGGCTCAGCCCGGCATGTCTCTGGGCGGCCTGCGAGTGAGAATTCACATCCAATAGTAACCGGATGGAATGTTCCTACGGGGATGGGGGAATACTACAATGGGTGCCTAATCAAAGCATCAGCCCCCCTAGCAATAGCTTTGGTCGGTCTGCTACCCCAAGTGAGTGGCTCAGCACGCGGCGCAGATGCCATGGATTCAGGGCCCTACCAACAACTTCCAAGTTCCAACACTGAGCTCTAACACTGCGGATCGACTCACTCGGCCAACTTCAACGACTTGAGTCACTACCTTGGGGACGGGAAGCCGGTAACTCAGTCACCACGCGCTTTTGAAGTGACCGTTCGCAGTGAAAGACAGAATAGTCTCGTCTGCAGCTATAAAAGATGGTATCCAACCTTCCTCCTGCTAATCCTCTGACCCCTACTTAGCAAGTCGAGTCGTGCGTACGCCTACGCCTGCCACGCCTTCATTCCTTCTTTCTAAGAGCTACGACTTTACCAGATCATTAGCAAGTCGACGAGTTGAGCTGTCAGACCTACTACTACAACAACTAAAATAATCACGACTGCGCAGAACAGCTTGCCCAGCATGGCTACCACCAAGGGCCCCCATGACCTTCTGGTCGTTCTTGACGCAACCGCTTCCATGGGCGGCTTTGTCGACGCTCTCAACATGTCGCTCCCAGAGATCATCAGCCTGTCCGCGCTGACGGGCTACTTCGAGCGCATCGGCGTCATCGCATACCGCGACTACTGCGGCGGAGACCTCACCGAGTGGTCCGGATGGTGCTCGCCCTCCGGCGCCGTCTCCGGCCCGGACATCGCCACCCAGGAAAAGGTCCTGCAGATGGCAAGCAAGATCCGAGCCGGCTACGGCGGCGACTGGCCCGAGGCCACCAAAACGGGCCTCGCCCGCGCATACGAGAACATGCGAGAGGACGCTACCACTATCGTCCTGCTCTACGCGGACGCCCCTCCACATTCCAAGGTCACGGGCGGCCGGAACTTCATCGAGGAGAAGACGAATCTGTCCAGCTTTGGCGGATATGGCCCTCTCTTTGTCGACTGGGTACAGGCCGCGAAGACCTTCAAGGAAGGCCCCAAGAAGGGGGTTGTATTTAGCGTCATCAGCCCCCCGCAATTCGCCTCTTATACCCCTTATCTCTACGTATCGACCGTAACGGGAGGTGCCCTATTCACCCTAGACTTCGTTCTCTCCAACAGCATCTCCCGGCTGACCCTTGGGATACTGCTCACTTGAATGGGCGCTGGCAAAGCAGTCGAAAACGATTGTACCTGGGTTGGTGATGTCAGATCGTATCGCACCGAGGCCGACCTTGAGCAAGTTAAGAATGAGGATGACCTGGCTCATTCGCTAGTGCCGCACAACGTCGAGATGCGCCTTGTTGTGTCCAAGGACATGCCAACTACCCTCAAGGCGCGAGGCCCCAGCGTTGAGGACTTGGCCAAGCGATACGTCGAGGATGAGGACTACAAGAAGCTCGCTGTCGACCAGCTTCGTCGCATAATTGCCTCCAACGTCTCCACCATCTCGATCAACCCCATTTTCGGCACCCTTTGGAGAACCGTTTGCAACGACCGCAAAAACGAGGCTCGCGATGGGCTGATTACGTCCTTTGGCCTCGAGGTCGACCGAATGGATAATGCGACCGAGAAGGCCCGGATGAAGGCTTGGCTCGAGGAGTCCTACAACTACGAGGCAGATATCCAGGCCGCCATCGAGAAGGTGCCCGCTGCAGAACGATTCCCTGTCGTGTACTTGGACCCTACGGCGGATTTCAACTTTACGCCATGCCAGGACGGAGAGGACGGGGAGGACGAGGAGTCCGAAAACACCGCGCTGAACCGGTTCACGCGAGCTGAGCTTCTAGAGATTGGCAGGTCGTGCGACTACCGGATCCTGCGACGGCTGGGCAAGGTCCTGACCCGCCTCAGCTATGTTGAGAAGCCCGAAGACCTACCGGCGCATATCAAGGCGGCCAGTGCAGATGACGTCCCCCAGATTCCAATGGCCCTCGCGGACCCAAAGCACAAGCGCCAGTTCTGGAAGATTCTCCTCCACGCCGTGCTGCCTGGAACAATGATCACAGCGCGTCTGGCTGCTGTGCTTGCGGCCCTCGCTCTGCGCATGGGCATCGTCCCCTTGCGGGACGTGGCTGACCAGGAGCTCTTGTCGTTCCGCGACCGCTGGAACACGCTCGAGATTCCCGAAACATGGAACATGGGGTGCTTATGACTACTCCTCGACGCGGACAGCGACTTTGAGAAGCGCGTCGATCGGGGCGTCACCCAGCGTCAGACGCCCGAGTCCAGCATCTTGAAGATCGAGGACCGCAAGCTGTTCAAGACTCTGGTCGACTACAAGATGCTTGAGGCGAACATGAAGACAACCCTGCAGGCCAAGGTTGGCTGGCGGCCCCAGAAGATCAGAGTGGCTCTTGGCCCAGTCGTCATCTGCCGAGAGTGCAAATTCCCCCGGTCCGTTACCATTATGGCTGCGCACGGCATCTGTGGCATGTGCGCGCTTTAGCGAAGCTGCAAGTGCCAGGCGTGCATGAGAAGCGAAGACCACGACGATCGTCTGGAGAAGAATGTCTCAGCCCAGCATGACGAAATGTCCACAGGCTACTGGGTAGAATGTAACCGAGCGCAGTGCCGGGCGCAGTACGTCGTCTACAACCCAGATGCTCTGCGAGTCCGCGCCAAGTGCTTCTTCTGCCGGCACGCCGATGGGAAGGGGACGATGGGGCCGGCCCCGGTTGTCGAGTGCTCCAAGTGTCTGAACCGAGTGGTTTGGCCTGAAGAATACCGCAAGAACTTGGACCTCACGGCGTTCGAATGCTCTGCGTGTGCGACCGACGTCGTGACCATCATCACGCAGGATACGACTGCCGAGGATCTGACAAAGGAGAACGGGTCAGAGTGGCTATTGAGGAACAACGACGGGGCGATTGCCACAGCCTTCAACGGGCGTTCGCTGTTCTACACGGCGTCGCATTGCGACCTGGCCAATCTTCCGGACAAGGTGGCCATTCTTCCCGCCGACGACACGTCTGCTCTCACCATGGCCGGCAAGCTGGTCCGGAACCAGCCCGAGGTCAAGGAGTCTCTGCAGCGATGGGTCGGCGCGCGGAGAACCGAAGCCGGTGTGTGCAGCCTCTGCTTCTCCAACGTGCGCAAGGCAGACCTTCCCAGGCCTGCGGCCGTGCTGGCTGCCACCAGCCAATCTGCAACGGATGCACCAAGGACTGGTACGGCATCAACGCGTGCGGGCGCATCATCAATGTCGCAGCGCTCTCGTGCGCCTTCTGCCGCCGCCGTCCGGCCCCCAAGACCATCGCGCGCTTCGGCCTCGCGTCCCTGGGCGACCTACGCAAGGCCATCGACGACGCAGGCTCCTGGGTGTACGCATGGTGTGCCAAGTGTGGCTTCGCCAAACAGTACGTCCAGCGTGTTTGTGCCGCGGGCGCGCCGCCAGAGCTGGCAGGCTGGCAGTGCGACGAGTGCGAGGTGGTGCCTGATGGCAAGGAGATCATGACCAAGACGTGCCTCGGGTGCACGGCGGCGACGCAAAAGGTCGGCGGGTGCGACCACATCTCGTGTCCCTGTAGCGCGCACTGGTGCTTTGCTTGCGGGGAGAATGTGGGCGAGGATGCGATCTACAAGCATATCGCGCAGGAGCATGGTGGGCTTGGCGTGGAGGTGGCTGATGATGACGAGGATGGGTGGGTGCATCACGAGTGGGACTGAGCGAGTTGACATGAGAGATACCACGGCGGTTTAATTATAGCTTGCTGCGAGACTTGATTTTGGCTGTTACTTCGATCGTAATCAGGTGGTGTATGGTCCATAGGAAAACAGATGCAATCTTAAGCACCGGTGTTTCGCCTTCTTGTGAGGTTCATTCAGTCCATCCTCGAGTGAGCTAATTGCCTATTTGGGTAATCCGATCGGTGCACAAGTCATCGATGCAGCAAACATGGCCATGTCAGTTCTGTAATCAATCTACTTCGTAACACATGCATTCACAAATGCACAAATTATGCCAAAGAAGGCTTGACGCCCGGGCACCCCAAGCACTGAACTGGCCGCTTACTATTATCTCCGTTACGAAATACGAGCCGTCGGCTACAGCGGTGGCGCAGCATCACCCGATTCCGGGGTCGCTTGCTTACCTAACCCATATGACGCGGTTCAAGAGCGAGCTGTTTCACCCCGACACAGCTTCCCTTCTTTCTCTTCTCTCATCATCCAACAAAACCAGAGGCATTCTTCTCATCCAAGGAAACATCGTCTTTCCAGTACCTTTGCCAAGCACATCATGTCTCGATTCTCACGCTACGACACCGACGAGGAGAGACTCCCTGAGGGCATGACCCGAATCGGTTACGACGCCGACGAACAGGTCTACACCTTTCGCGATGCCGACGGTAGCATCTGGGAGAGCGCCCCCGGATGCCAGTACGGCCAGCTGACGAAGGTGGGCGATGGAAACGGCGAGCACGATGTCGGCGATGCCGCTCCGTTCCTTAGGCCGACCGAGCCCTACAGCGAACCATCGTGGAGACGGGACATGACGCCTCTGCTCAACTTTGGCGTCCTCGTCGGCCTCTTTCTCATCTTCCTATTCTGGTTCCTGCACTGGAGTGCCGGAAGTGCCCCGATGAAGCCGATCGTAGCCTGTGCGGAGGGCACCTCGAGCTACACCGTCCAGAACGGCGACACCTGCTGGGATATTGCCAACAACCATAACCTCAGCGCGGATGACCTAATCAAGAACAACTTTGAGCTCGACTGCAACGCCCTGAACGTCGACTCGCAGATCTGCCTGCCGAACCCTCCCCCGAGCGACGACGGCACCGAGGAGCCCACCGCCTAAACCCCGCTCGCTCCACATTGACTATGCACGTGTGCGGGCACGCGAGTCTAACGAGGCAGCACTGGATGTTGTCAAATACCACATAACAATCCCAAGTACCAGCACTAGGACTGGCAGCGTTGTCATGGCACTGGCTGCCAGGGCCTGATAGATATGGTCATACGTTGTCTTCATAAACTGTTTGGGGTCATTTCCCCGCGGACAGGGGACATCTGGCACGGGTCTCCCAAGGAATGGGCAAATTGTGTCCCACGATAGGCCCTCTTCGAGCCGGACCATCAACAACCTTTCGACTCGGACCAATTCGACGACCCTGGCATTACTGACACATTTCAGTCACGCACACAGATCGGGCAGAAGGGTGTTACTGCCTACGACACAGCTGGCTGGCATGCTGCAGACCTTCATTGTCCTGTGGCGCCCAGGGACCCCAGAGCTCGGCACACAGGGCGTCTGCCATGTCAGAAAAGGCCTTTGTCCGGGGACTGATATACCTTTAGCTGGACGAGGGGAAAGCGCTTGAGAGCGATGCCGACGGGCTGGAAGGTGCTCTTCACAGATTGACACCAGGCATCTTCGTCTCTGATCGTGAGGATGAAGAGGGCTTCTGGGTAGGCGGCGACGACCTCCTCCATGAGGTAGCCAGGGATGTCAGTGAGAGCCTGAAGGACTCAAGTCAGCGGAAAGAGGCTCCTATGTATACGGCTTATGGATGGGTGATTCCTGGAGAGCGGACAGACATTATAGTCGCCGAACCATTTATCGAAATCGTGCCGCTTCCAAGGCTCGCCTCGGCCAATCGCCCGGGGCTCGAGAGCTTCGCGGAACATGTTTATGTGGGTAACGCTGCCGATGGTGTCGGTCATGTGATACGCCTTGTATCCAGCACTTTCAGTGCCTTCCATAAGCCGACAGGGCCAGAGTGATCAGCCGCCAAAATGTCTTCGAAGGAACAGCAAGGGCCGTTGGATTTTGCTGTTTGCTACGCACCGGCCGAGGCTGAGAACGATGACCTGTTTTGGAAACGGACTTTTCGGAGCGGGCACCGAGTCGACGAATCGCGACATGCCGGAGCGGCCTGAAGGACCGGAGCTAGCGGAGTCGGGGAACGGAAGCAAAGCGGCGACCCAGAGCAAATGAACGCCAACCACGGAGAAGAGCACAACGAAAGGGGAACAGAGCATGGCACAATGGCGAAGGGAGATGGATGGCTGGATACTTCGTCTTCCGCCGACCGTCCGCCATCCTAGCGCCCCATGGTGACCCATTGCGCAGCTGGTTGCCCGGGAGCTAGACTCGGGTCGAGAGGTACTGGTTATCCTGTTTTGCGGGTGCCTCCGCTTTGTGCCCTGGGGCTAGTTCAAGTGTCACAAAGTCTGCAGTCGCCGAGTCCTGGCCTGGCTTTCTTATTAACGGACTGCAACAAAACCACGATGGCCGAGAAGCCGAACAAGGGAACACCCCCAATGCGGAGAGCTAACAGTGACAGCACTGGCTACCCTCTATGGCCACTTATTCTCAATTGGGCGGTGAAGAGAGCTCAGCTTCCCGTCTCACCCGCCAAGGATACCTTGGCACCACTTTGACCCGCTGATATGATACTGGAGAGTAAAAAAAGAGGAAAAAAAAAAAAAAATAACCTCCCCGCGCTAAGAGGGGTCGCAATCAAACTTGCCCAGGTGCCTCAGGTGCTGATTCACTAGCAGGCAGAGGCACGTCGGGTCGGGTAGAGAGTCGCGTCTGGGACGACGACCCAAAGCGGGGCAGCTCCGTCGAGGTTTTTTTTCTCCCGTCTCCAACCCAAATTTTTCGACCGTGGGCCTCCCACGCGAAACCCTTCTTCCTTTCTTTCATTCATCAGCTTTTTGTCGTGTCGTTGCACCACAGCACCCGGCAGGAATCATGGACAAGGAGAAGCTCGCCCAGCTGCTCCAGGGGAGTCAAGTCCGTAAGTCCACTGTCCTTTGCTGTCGCTTTTGGTCTGCTGCACAGCGTCGTCTTCAGATCGCTCGCGTTGGGTACCCCTCAACCTGGGTGAAAAGCTTGCCTTTGTTGTTCTTTCTGTCTCGGAAGACTTGTTTACTGACTGGTCTCCTCTCGCAGCCAACACGGAGCAGGTCAAGGCCGTCACTGCCGACCTCCAGAAGAACTTCTACTCCCAGCCTGAGTCGCTGCTCGCGCTGGTCGAGATCTCCCTAACCCACGGCGACGCCGGCGTTCGACAGCTCGCTTCCGTCCAGGCCCTTCGCCTAGTCCCCAAGTACTGGGAGAAGACGCCCGCGGACCAGCGCCAGCTTGCTCGAACCCACCTGCTCGATGGCGCCCTCCAGGAGTCGGCGGCTCCCGTCCGCCACTCGCTATCCCGCCTCGTCGCGGGCATCGTCAGCTCCGACATGGAGCAGGGCGAGGGCGAGGATTTCCTGAAGCAGCTGCTGCCGCTCAACAACAGCGACAGCGTCGTTGCTCGCGAGGTCGGCTCGTTCCTGCTGTACGCCATGCTTGAGGAGGATCCCACCCACTTCAGCGACCACACCCACCAGCTCCTCGAGCTCTTCCAGTCCCGCATTGAAGATCCCCAGAGCAAGGAGGTCCGCGTCAACATCGTGCGTGCCATTGGTGCCATCCTGATGATCGTCGAGCCCGAGGAGGATCCCCAGGCCGTCAAGGCCATGCAGAGCTTCGTCCCCAGCCTGGTCAACATCCTCAAGGCTAGCGTCGAGGCTGAGGATGAGGAGAGCTACAAGATTGTCTTTGAGGTCTTCCACTCCTACATCGCTTACGACTCTTCCCTGCTGGCCCTTCACCTGCGCGATCTCCTTCAGTTCATGGTTGATCTGGCCGCCAACACCAACGCCGAGGACGATGCCCGATCCCAGGCCCTTGCCTTCCTCATTCAGTGCGTCCGCTACCGCCGTATGAAGATCCAGTCCATGAAGGACATGGCTGCCCAACTCATGGTCAAGGCCATGCAGATCGTCACCGAGCTTGACTCCGAGGACGAGGAGGACATGTCTCCTGCCCGCACTGCCATCAGCCTCATCGACACCCTTGCCAACGAGATGCCCCCCCGCCAAGCCATCCTGCCTCTCCTCGAGCAGTTCCCCGGCTTTGCCACCCACCAGAACCCCCAGTTCCGCATGGCTGCTATGCTCGCCCTGGGCAACGCCGCCGAGGGTGCCCCCGACTTCATCTCCACCCAGCTCCAGCCCCTCCTGCCTACCATCATCAACCTTCTCTGCGATAGCGAGACTCAGGTCCGACATGCTTCCCTTGTCGGCCTGATTCACCTCGCCGAAGAGATGGCGGATGAGATGTCCTCCCACCACGAGCAGATCATCTCCGCCGTTCTTAAGAACCTCGAGGCCGCTTCATCTGCTGGAACCGACAAGAAGAACGTCGCCATTATCCGCTGCGCGTGCGGTGCTCTGGACACCTTCGGTGATGGCATCGACACCAAGATCATGGCCCAATACGGTCCCAGCCTGATCGGCCCCATGGTCCGCCTTCTTGATCACGAGGACTACGGTGTAAAGGCCGCCGCCGCTTCCGCCATTGGTGCCATCGCCTCCTCTATGGAGAATGCCTTCGAGCCGTTCTTCAAGGATGTTATGACCTCCCTCGGAACGTTCGTCACCATCAAGGACAGCGACGAGGCCATGGAGCTCCGGAGCTCCACCTGTGACAGTCTCGGCCGTATCGCCATGGCTGTTGGCCCCGAGTCTTTCCAGCCTTACGTGATGGACCTGATGAAGGCTAGCGAGGAGGCTCTTCATCTGGACAACCCCCGTCTCAAGGAGACCAGCTTCATCCTGTGGTCGAACCTGTCCAAGGTCTACCACGAGCAGTTCGACCACTTCCTTGCCGGCGTCTTCAAGGGTCTCTTTGACTCCCTTGAGCTCGAGGAGGAGGAGATTGAACTGCCTGGTGTCGATGCCAGCCAACTCGGCGACGGTGCTATCGTTGTCGGTGGCAAGCGTGTCAAGGTCAAGGCTCCCAACACTGATGACGACTTGACCATTGCTACTGGCGGCGATGACGACTGGGATGACATTGAGGATCTCGATGACCTTGGTGCTGTGACCGCTGTCGCTCTCGAGCAGGAGATTGCTCTCGACGTGCTCGGTGATGTCATCTCCAATTCGTGCAACAGCGCCAATCTGGAGACGTATGTCGAGCAGACCATCGAGAAGGTTTCCCCCTTTGCCGAGCACACCTACGAGGGATGCCGAAAGACGGCCATTTCAACTCTCTGGCGCACCTACGCCCGTGTCTTCCAGGTTTGGGAAGAGGGTGCCGGCGTCAAGTGGGAGCCCGGCATGCCCCCCAAGCACAGCCCCCCTGCCTCTCTCATCGTCATGGGTCAGGCTCTCCAGAAGGCCACTATGGGCATCTGGTCCGAGGACAGCGAACGGTCAGTTCTTTTACTTTCTCCCATGTCCCATTCCTTGTGCCAAAATGATGAAATACCTTGCGTTATACCCAGCTCACTCAGACGCACTTTGCGGTTGCTGAGAAAACGTCTAATCTACTTCTGATTCCAATGGCATCCTCACCATAAAATTACCTTGCACTTTGTAGAGTCTTGATGCTAACTATTCATTAGCTCCGTCATCACCGACATCAACCGCAACGTTGCTGCCACGCTTAAGGCATGTGGCCCCGCTGTGCTCGTTGCCAAGGAGGGCATGCTCGAGGAGGTCGTGTCGGTCGTTGGTCTTATCATTACCCGATCGCACCCCTGCCAGCAGGATCTCGGGGACGAGGAGGAGGAGCAAGAGGTCGATGCTGGCTCGTCCGAGTACGACTGGCTGGTCATCGACACTGCCCTTGACGTTGTTGTCGGCCTTGCCGCGGCTCTCGGCACCTCTTTCGGAGAGCTCTGGAAGATCTTCGAGAGACCTATCCTTAAGCTTGCTAGCTCCACCGAGGACCTTCACCGCTCCACTGCTGTCGGCACCATCGCCGAGATCACCAAGTACACCGGCGAGGCCATCACTCCCTTCACCGGGTCGCTCGGCCAGGCCCTCGTGCGACGTCTCACGGACCCCGACCCTCTCGCCAAGTCTAACGCAGCTTACGCCATTGGTCTTGTTGTCCTGAACTCTGCGGACACCGCCAAGACTTTCCCTCTCTACCCTACCCTTTGGGAGAAGCTCGAGCCTCTCCTGACTGTCAACGAGATGCGCATGACGGACAACGTCGCCGGATCTCTGTGCCGCATGATGATCAAGAACCCCGACACTGGCTTTGTTGCACAGGCCCTACCCGCTGTCGTCAACGTCCTGCCTCTGTCGGAGGACTATGAGGAGAATGCGCCCATCTACCAGTGCATATACAAGCTATACGAGGTCTCCAACCCTACTGTCGAGCAGCTCACTCCCCAGCTGATTGGCGTCTTCGAGAAGGTTCTCAGCCCCCCTGAGGAGCAGCTCGAGCAAGATACCCGCGAGACCCTGCAACGCACGGTGCAGGTCTTGTACAAGGCCAAGCCTGACCTCCTGGCCAACAACCCTGGCCTAGTGAAGCTGGCTGGCATCCAGTGAGGAAAGGTACGGCTACGATATTTGATGACGGCGGGAAAAGTTATACAGCCCGCATGGACCGTGGAGAAGACGGTACGCGAGGCCACGAATGACGAAGATTTACGCACGTATGATGGGTGCATGATAAAGTATATAACGTGCAGGAGGTCTTTTTTAGAATACCAGAGACCTGAGACCGGGGACCAAAAAAGAGTGGGACGGTCTGGGATGGAACGGATCTGTTAGCGTTGTGGAATTTTCTCACAGGATGAGTATATGGATGGGAAGGGAATGCAATAGACGGACGGGTCATTGGAGAGCCGTTGAAGAAGAACGTATTTACCACCTTTGATGTGAAGACTGGATGGATAGTGATGGCCAAGTCCGATCACTGGCGATTACATTCCCACGGTACCATTATGTTCATGCTTTTGGTGATAAACATGTCAAGTTATGATTAGACTCGGTTTCCATGTCCAGTTTCTAAAGTACAAAAACTCCTCCATCCCTTATAAGAACTCTGAACCAGTCCAGTAACCTTTCAATCCCATAACGCCATTGTAGCCGCTGTATATATGTGTGTATATGCATGCAACCAGTCCCGTCACTCCGGCCCAGCCATGAGTTCTGTTCCAGTTTCCAAAGACCCAAATCCCCCACCCCCCTTCTTTCGACTTGGGGAGTGAATCGAATAACATCCATCTGCCTACCAGATGCGCTTCGCGACCATCTCATACCGGGACACGCCCTCCAAGTCGGACTCGGGCTTCTTCGTCTGTTTGCCGGGCGGCTGACCGGACGCGGACGGTCCCTTGCCGCCCTTCAGGCCCTCGGACTTGTCGGCGTGGATCCAGCGCTGGCGCTCGTCGCCGACCTCGACGTGGCCGAAGGCGCCGACGCGCATGCTGCCGGGGGTTTCGTACGAGGGGGGCTCGGCGTGCTGGTGCTCGGCGTGCTTCATGCGGGCGTAGCGGTTGCGGGCATATTTGAGGAGCAGCATGCCGAGGAGGAGCTTGAGGATGAGGAGGACGAGGAAGGCGATGAAGAAGACGACGATCATGGTGACGGCGGCGATGGCGTCGTCGGAGGTCCAGGCGTACCAGGAGCGCGAGTTGAGCGGGGAGCCGTAGGGGTAGCCGTAGGTGGCGCGGCCGAGGGAGTCGCGGATGAGGGTGTCGAAGCGGTTGAGGGCGGCGATGACGGCCGGGGAGGACGGGACGGCGGATTCCTCCGAGAGGGACGTCTGCGTGGACTCCGGGATGGGCATGGGGAGGTGGGTGGAGAGGAGCATGTGGTAGGTCTGGACGGAGGCGCGGATGAAGAGGCACGAGAGGGGGATGACGGCGAGGCCGAGACGCCGAGTTAGAGAGGGAGTCATGAACGCCTAGGGGTGTGAGAGTTAGCATGTGGATGGAGGTGGTGGGATGAGGAAAGGAGGGCGACAAACGTTGGTGTAGTAATCCTTGCACAGGATGTCAAGGATGCGGCTATAGAAGGCGGGTTTGATGTTGTTGAACTTGGTCACGTAGGCGTGTTTGATGGCGTCGACCAGCATCTCACTGCCGATGACGATGAGAAACGGCGAGAGGACTTCCCCAGACATGAGCCACGAGGGCAGCACGGTGAAGCTGTGGGGAAGAATGGACGGGTTATGAAGAGGGAGCGCGCCTGACGTCTCGTCGAAGCCGGGCTCGGAGCCAGCGCCTGGGATAGACAGGCCACCGACCTCGACGACGTTGCGCATGCCGATGATGAGGAGCATGATCCAGAGCTGGAAGCGCTCGACGATGTCGGCGCACGTCAGCTGGAACAGGTTGTCCTTCTCGAAGCGCTTGAAGACGGTGCTCTTGATCTCGACAAACTGGTTTGACAGTAGCAGCGTCAGGAGAGCGTTGGAGTACGAGTTGACGGCCACGTTGAGCGTGATGACCTGGTAGTAGAGCGAGATGGAGTGGAGGCAGCAGTAGGCGAGAGCGAGCAGGAACATGCCCAGCGGCATCAGGACCTTGGAGCGGCCCGAGGCGTTGCGGGAGAGTGTCTCGGTGCTGAAGAGGCACTCGAGGATGTCCTGGCCGAGGGCCGAGAGCAGGCGATCGCCGACCTCGAGGATGTTGTAGATGACGTAGAGCTTGATGGCGGACTGGGCGCGGATGAAGTGGTACATGCGGCTGGCGTCGAGCGTCATGAGCGCCATGGAGCTGCACACGATGACCAGGCCCTGGAGCAGATCGGCCTTGTGGAAGGTGGACAGGTTGGACGGCGTCGACTTGGTTCTCCTGTGACGGAATACGCCCGCCCTCGGACCCCGAGCCTGTCCTCCGGGCTTGAAGCGACCGTTGCCGTTCTGTGACGTGGCCGAACTTGTAGAGAGCCCGCGGGGCCGACTACCGCTGCGAGATCTCTCGTCTTCCGACTGGTCGCCGCCGGATTGCGATGGTCGAGCTGTCCGCCCTCGCTGCCAGAGTCTTCCCAGACCGTACCACACGAAGTCGACGAGGAACTTGACCTCCTTTCCGACGACATAACCCCACCAGCGAATAAGGACGGCCAGGGCCAAAATGAACCGGACGGGGAGGATGGTGAAGTTGTAGAGCCAGGCGTCAAGGCAGGCTAGGGCGCCAAAGTTTAGGGTGCGCTCCAGGAATGGCGGGAGGAGCAGGACGTTCTTGAGGCGCTCAAACTTGACGGCGTGAGACTCGTAGGGATTGTCGTAGGCGTGCGATTGGTGGATGTAGAGGGGGCTCGGTCGCTGCGCGGCGAGCTCGAGCTGGAGGTGGGTGGGGAGCGACATGGGAGGGAGAGGGATGATGGGTGGGAGCGGCGAGGAAACCGACGGACGGTGGCTCAGGGGAGCGGTTTTGGCGTCGGTTTGTTGTCCTGGGATGGCCGATGCTGGAGTAGAGCGACTCGGTCTGGTCGGAGACGTGCTACCCGAACCGTCGATGTTTAGGTGAAGCAATGGAGGCCGGTTTACGGAGTGGAATGAAGAGTATCGACGAGTTAAGGGCAGCGCAGATGGCACTGCGGAAGAAAATCCTTCGCTAGCCAGCACCCCTTCACCAGCCAGCACACGGCTCGTTGGCGGCGTTGAAACAGTCCGGGGCGCTGGAGACGGACGACGTTGCGCCTCGAGAGGGCTGAAGGCAGTGGTCGAGCGGGCCTCGATGGCTGGGGCGTTGGGTTGGAGCTGAAGAGAGTCGGCCTGGCGCGCAAGGTCCGGGTGATGGAGCATGGACTGGCGGATGGCCTCACGCTGGTCGGCGAAGCGGGCGACGAAGTCCTGGTCGATGGAGCGACGCTGGGGCGCGGGGGCGACGGGCAGTGATTCGGGAGCGTTGGTGAGGCGCTGCATCTCGCTGGCGGAAAGGCGGCGGACGTGACCGTTGCTGTAGGGCGCATTGCTGATGGTGCTACTGCGACTACGACGACCAGGTGGCCCGTCGCTCTTGTCGTTCTGCTCCTTCTCGCTGTCTGTTTCCCTTTCCTTGGCCTTTTCTCCGACAGTGCGCCGTCGCTGGCGATCACGGTCCTCCCCAATGTCTTGTTGCTCCAAACCGTCTTCTACAGCGGGATCGGAGATGGACGACGAGTTGGACTCGGGTCGGTGGGGGCTGGCGCTGCAGTGAGAGCCATCGGAGGAGTGGTCCTCGTCGGAGGAGATGGTAGGGAGGAGCGTCGTGGCGGCGGTGGTCGAGATTGAGTTTGAGTCTGAGGTTGAGAGCGGCTGAGCTTTGGAGGACGAGGTTGCGGTGGCGGAGCCGGGTTGAGGAGCCGGAGGAACTAGAGGCGCAAGAGGTGGAGAGAGCGCTGACGAGACATGTTTATGAGGATGGTGTTGATGAGGGCGAGGGTGAAGTGGCTTGCTCGAGTCCACGGAGGCGGCCATTGCCAAGTCGTGCGAGTCGAGTCCCCATTCACCAGTTGGAAGCCGAATATTCGTACATCTACGAATAGATCGGGGTCATGCTGACTGACCGACTGCCGGCTGTGCTGCGTGTCTCGCTCGCTGCGTGTGCCAATACTGTTCGTCCTGTTTTTCTGCTTATGCGAGCTGCAAGAGACGATCCAATCCCCGAGGCCAATCGATGCGGTGTGGGTTTTCGAACGTCTGGAAATAGGTGGTGGTGGTGGTGGTGATGATTGATAGGTTGGGTTTCCGTCAAAAGGAAAAGCGAGAAGCGAGAGCGGCAGATGGGCTCGGCCAAGATGTTGGGGAGCCCGTGGTTGGTTGGCTGGTGCGCTGGGTGCCACGGGAAGTGGAACTTCGGTGGGCTCTTCCAGTGGAGGAGGGGTTCGCGCAGGGCACTCCGGGGGCCGTGACCCGCTGCATCATCCCCGGGCCCCCTGGGGGAACACTGTTCCAGGTGGTCAGGAGGCCCTGGGTTTCACGGAAACACCAAGGATGGCTCCTTTGTCGGGGGCCGATGGAACTGACTTCAAGGCTTCAAAGGACACGATTACCAGATGCCTGGACGGCACGTGACGGGAGTATGACGAAACCTCGAGGATCATGCTGTAGCACCGCCTTGACTACACTTCATCTCTACTATGTCATTGTCTCATTCGTCTTACAACCAGGCTCTTACAACCAGACATCCTAGACACGGGCAGTCATGGTCACTCTTGATTGGAACAGGGCTTATTCAGATCATCGAGGCTTCGACAAGTGGCTTCCACCTCTTCAACCTTTGTTATCCAGCTGCTCACTCTACTCGTCTACAGCAGATACTCGTCAAACCACGCCACCGCCTGGAAGAAGGCCTTCTCCTTCGCGAACCGCTCGGGACGGTTCGCCATGTTGCCGCGCACCGCGAACCCGTGCTCCACCCCGGAGAAGACGCTGATCTGCCACGGGTGGCTCGACTTGGCCAGGATCTTCTCCGTCTCGATGCGCTTCTCCAGCGGGAAGATGACATCCGTCTGCGCCGCGGCGATGGAGAGCGGGCCCGCGACGGCCGAGAGCTCCTCCTCGGTGACGAACGACGGGTGCGCGAGGAAGCCGGCGTGGATGTTGTCGCCGTCGAAGCTGCGGACCACGAACTAGAATGCGTTCGGTCGTCAGCGAAGCAATTCCATTTCACACGGCGCAACCGTTGCGCGAAGGGGGGAGGTGGCACTCACCTTGGCGCCGAAGCAGTACCCGACTGCTCCAATCTTGGTCAGCCCCCGGTCCTTGAGCGCCGCGATGGCCGCCAGCACGATGGGGTCGACCTGTGCCGGCGTGTGCGGGTTGTCGCCGGACGAGCCCTTGGCGATCCACCCCATGACGTCAAAGCTGTCGGGGCGTGGGTTCGGGACCGAGTCGCCGTTGAACAAGTCGGGAATCACGCAGGTGTAGCCGTTGGCGGCGTACTCGTCCGCCATCAGCTGGCTGTTGGGCCAGATGCCGAAGATGTCGGGCACGTAGACGATGCCGGCGTGTTTGTGCGCCTTGTCCGCGGGGGGCGTCGCGATGTAGGCGTTGATGTTGTCGCCGATCGTGATGAACTCTCCCGTGGGTTCGCCGCTGATGAACATGTCAACCGAGTGCCATTCCAAGCTTGCCCCTGCAGCTCGTGCGACTATCGGCACGGGAGGGGAGGGAACTCATACTCGTGGCGCACCCCGACGGAGCAGCATTGCCCGGGCTGGTTCGAGGCCATCTTGTGTGTGTGTCTTGTCTCGGATCGCTAAAGAGTAGCAGTTTGTGACAGCTCTAGAAGACACGAAGCAAGCAGAATGAAGAGAAGAGTCAACCCCTGGGTGATGCCCCTCCCAGAGTCGGGGCTGCCTCGGCCGACTTTATACAAAAGGCCGTCTTCCGAAGTGACGCAACTCGCGGCCAAATATCGCATCAGATACCGGAGATACGGTCGCGGATTGGTTCGTTTTCAATTCTGTCATAATTAGTCCAGGCTCCATACAGCCGGTTAATCGGGTCTGTTATCTAACCAAAGACTAACTAAATACGTCTGTTAAGACTTGTAAAAATTCTAGGACCTGGAAACTTCCATTGCTGCGGGTTTAACGGGCATTAGCTACTACTTACATAGTAGTAGTAATAATTTAATTAATCACCTAATTATCCCTCCATTCATAGTTTAATTATGCTAGATTGAGGAACCTAGAAATCCGGTATTGTTACGCGCGCCCTGACAATTAATTACTCATGCTAAACCCAAGTCCGGCAACGCATGATTGGTCCCGACGCTACGTCCCATATATCTGGTTTCTGGGTTCGCTTATGTTGAAGGTAGCGTGGAGGCCGTTGTCTCTCAGCCGGAAGGTTTAGTATTTTGAGCAACAGCGTTATGCGTCGATAGCTGAACTGTGTCGATACGGACTCTCGTCAGCTCTTCTACTCTGTGCGGCAAGCGGGATGCCATCGTGAAGGGCCAGTGTAACGCACGAGGCATCAGACACCGAGTCGAATAAACAGGTGGTGGTCCGGTAGGTTGTCTGCAGCCCTGCATTTTGCGAAGAAGCGGCGAAGAGCAGCTCTGCATAGAGACGGTCCAGTCTCATGCGTGACGTAGCCATCAACGCTCCTCAAGACGCATCAGTCTCTTCGCATGGCTTTCGAGGCATATTCTTGGCATCGTAAAGGTGTGTCTTTCGTCGGAGACGGCCGTTAGAGTACAGCCGTCAAGTTCGTGTTATGGTGCGAAGTCGAAGTTCCGCGTTCATTTCTGGCGAATGCCCTTTGGCTTTCGTTTCTTGAAAACCACGGGCGCTATCCCTGAGTCGCCAGGAGTATCCGGCTCGGGCTTGACGGGCGGTTCCTGCGCTGGCACTTCCGTCTTGACGCTCTTGCTGTCTGGCTCTTCCTCCTTTGCTGCGTCATCCTCAATCTTCACGTCGGCCTTGTCGTCAGCTGCGTCGTCTTCCAGCTTGACGTCCTCGTCGCGCTCCGTGGGCAGAAACGTCGACCCGTTCAGCAGCGCATCCAGCTCCTTGTCCTCGTCCAGCGGCATCGCCTTGGAATCCCTGCCCCACCGCCGCGGCTTCTTGAACAGGCCCTTGACAGCCTCCTCCTCGTCCTTCTCCTCTTCGGTGACCTCGCGCTTCCTGACGCCCGTCGCCCTCGCCCCCACCAGCGCCGGGTCGCCCCCGCTGCTGTCGATGACGCGCGTCTTGGTGACGGTCCACTGTCCCGGGATGGCCATCTCGGGCTGGACCTGGCTCGGCATCGCCACGCCCATCTCGGCGAGCTGCTCCCGCTGGCGCTTCAGCTGCGCCTCGGACGACGACGCGCCGGGCGTGTCGCGCCTCGCGCTGGCGGTCGTGGGCGCCGTCGAGGGGTCCGACGATGAAGAGCCCGCCACGACGCCGTTGACTCTTGCGATTTCCCGGCGGGCGTGCTCCTTTTCGCGCTCTTCGCGCTCGTGGCCGCGGTGCAGGTCGCGCAGGAAGCGCTTCAGGGCGCCCTGGTGCTTGCCGGTGGCATCGTGGTTCTGGCGCTCGAGCTTTGTGTCGCGGACGTAGCAGGCGCAGTGCTTGCACCAGTATTTCGGCGTCGATTTCCAGTATTCCGACATTTTGCGGCGGCGCGGGTGGTGTTGGTGAGGATGGAGGTGGAATCTCGAGAGATGTTGCTGCGGGAAGATTATGTCAGTAAGGGTAGGGATGGGTAGCTGATCAATCCATGTCAACTTAGGAGCCCGAGGCTTAGCGTGGAACTACCCTAGACCTTTGGTGAATAGCATTTTTGAACCTTCTCACGCCAAATATAATTAAGACAATTTAACGTAGGGAATAATTTCTAAATTTGGATTTATCCTATGAACAACGACCAGCGCTCCCATTCCTCAAGCCTGTTGTGGCATCCCGCCTCTAATGACTAAAACAATATATACCGTGTGCTAACCCATGCAAATACAATGCCTTGTCTGTGTTTCTCTCCTAGCCTCGAGATGCTGTTATTACCTAGTGCAAAAACATGAGAGCCCCAAATACACCAGCCAGGAGCGTAATGATGACACCAGGAACGAGCTTGATACCGCCTGAAGTAGTAGCCGTTGGCGCAGGCTCAGAGGCTGCGGTAGGCTCATTGGCGATATCCGTGCTCTCAGTCTCGGAGGCTTCCTTGGTCGTCGAACTAGCCTTGGTCGCCTTAGTCGTCTTGGTGGTGGACTCCTTTTCAGCCTTGGAAGTCCGCGATGCTGCTGAAGGCGCCGTCGCCGTGGTGTCGATCAAGAGCACCGTCACGCCGGTGCCCGCCGAAGCAGAAGTCTTGGCGACCTTTTCCTTGGGTGTGTCCTCCTTGGCCGTGCCCTCCTTGCTGCTGCTGGTCTCCTGGGCTGGCGGAGCGCTCGTGGGAACCTGGATCTGGCCGTCGGAGATCTGGCTCACCGGGGCAGCCGTGACGATAGGCAGCTTCATGTCGTCGCAGGGCGTCGTGCGGACCTGCACCTGGCCGTCGCCGATCTCACACATGGGCACCGCAATCGTCGTGGCCACCTCCTTGGTGACGCCGTCAGAGACCACGGTGACGACCGTCGTGGCCACGATGCTGCTGCCGACGACGCGCCGCAGGGCCTTGCTGTCGGCACTCGCGCCGCAGGGCATCATGACGATCTTGACGGGCTCGCACTGCGCCGCCCAGTCGCGGTCGTACAGGTTGTAGAAGTCGCCCGAGAGGCACTGGTAGAAGGTCTCGGACGAGCCCAGCGCCAGGGAGCCGTCGGCGCAGGCCGAGAAGCCGCCCGTGTACTTGGCGCCGGCCTGGGCGGGCTTGTCGAACTGGAACTGGTAGTTGGAGGCGATGTAGCCGGTGCGGCCCCGGGCGTCTTTGAGGACGCCGTCCTTCAGCGTAATGACCAGCACGCCCTCTCCGCTGCACGAACGCTTCTACGCACGGTGAGCTGGCTGTCTTCAGCATGTTAGGGGAGGTTGGCTTACCTCGAGCACGTCGCGCTTGGACTCCGACGTCTTGTAGATGGTCACCTCGAAAGTGCCGTCGTAGGTTGCCTTGCAGCCGTCTGGTGCGGAACCCTTGGGCTTGATGACCTCTGTCACGGCCTGAGGAGCGGCGAAGGCGAGGGCTGCAAGAGCCAGCAAAGAGAGTGAAGTCCTCATGGTGAGTAGAGTGACGCGGCGGAGCGGTTACCGACGGGTGAGTACGAGGAACGAGTGTGTGAGTGTGTGTACTGTCGTTGTCGCCTTGAGGAGATGCTTGCAAGTTGAGGTGGCTGATCGGAACCCAGAACGGCGCGACGTCGCTGTTCAAATACTTGGCTCTGAAGATCTCCCGACCCCCTCTGGCACGCACGTCCAGGTCCCGAGCATGTCGACAACGTTCCGCTGAGACACGACCGTCTTCTCCTGCATTGTTCCTGGGTGGATGGGGCACCCACCGAGCGTCTGAAGGAGAGACACAGGCTGCCACTTGATCAACGGCTTTGGCCCGCCCAGCAGCGCCGCCCTCGTCCGGCGCACATACCTCGTAGGCGTAGCGGTGCGCGTAGAGCATGGCGGGAAGGGAGGAGGTTTGCAGCTGGTATGTCCAGCCCGGCTCAGGGGCTGGCGTCCTCGCCACACTTCGTCGCGTCGTTGCAGATCTCATGCGTCGACGCGGCTGGAACGCGATGGGTTGCATGGGGAGTCGCCACGCGCTAGGCTGCGAGGGAAGACTCGTCTATGGACGAGGGCTCTAAGAATGTCTTGGGGGCGCGAGGGAGACTGGCGCCGGCGCGGAATGTATGCAAGGGGTTGACCAGCCTCAATGTCTCAGCGGCCGTGCCGTCACAGACCGACCAGTCTGTCTTGCTGGATGGTTCCCTTTACTACCGGCTATGAATACCGCGAGTGGCGTTGCAGCTTTGGACATGACGGGGGCTATTGCATTGCAGGATGCACGAACAACGAATACCTAACTGTCAGACCCCTGGCTGATTGTTGAATTCGTGGTTGAGTGCTGTCTTCTTTGAACATTTTCGAGCTACTTGGAGCAAAGTCATCTGATAACTAGCTTATTCCGTGACGGTGAAAAGTGGTTCTGTGGTATAGAGGAGCTACTAGTCCTACAAATCATCCGACCGATGCTTACTACAGTTATCGATCGGTTCTTGGTAGCTGGAATTGCCCGACTATCTCTGAAGGCTGCTGAGATGGATCTTGACTAACGTTTACATGACAACCGTCGGCTGGGAAGAACTAGATTTGCCATTTCATAGAGATAGGCCTCTCTGACCTGCACGTCCCTGTCGCTGGGTTCTTTGGCAGATATTGCCGTCCATGCCCAACGCAGTATCAACTGTGCGGGCGAGGCAAGCCGAGAGTACCTGTAGCCTGTAGATAGTATTGAGATCGGTAACAGGCCCTCCACTGCTCCGAGATTGGACGCTTCCGTCAGGAGACACCACTGCTGGTCCAGACACTTCGCCGAACCCAGCTATCGTCCAGCTGGCCCCCATTGTTACTTTTCCAGTCACTTTACCGCTAGCAGCATTGAGAAGTTTCCCCTACAGCAGATACGTCGGCGTGCAGCTCCAAGCATGGCAGAAGCCGTTGTTTCCAACATCACCGTACGGGATCGCTCGGGGATCCTCGGGGAGAACCTCTGCTAGGACCAGGCTGCAGAGTCGTAGCTGATCTGAGCATCGGGCCCCGAAATAAAGAGGTTCTCTTCGGAGACGAACTGAGCGGCAGCAGCCGTCATCTTCATTACAGTGTATAGATGGGGAGGTCCCTTGTCCAAAGGCGTTGCTGGTTGGTTAACAGCCTTCAGACAATATACCAAGATGCTGTGGGAGCCGGCATTGCGGTCCAAGGTGTAAGCCCAGTTTAGGAACTTCCAGCGTTTTGAAGGCTCTATTCTCGAAGACGTGTGTGTCGCAGCTGACGTGTGACAGCGACCGGTTCACACAGTTTAGGACCGTTGACGAAAGAGCAAATCCGGTGGCAACGTCCCCCGACGCTACAACGTAGTCCAGCACAATGTCACTGAGCAGAGCATCGTAGTCGACGTTGACGCCTTCGTCTGGCAGCCAGGCGGTGCTGATCTACGACTGAACGTTGTATCAAGAGGCGACTCGCCAGAGGCCAGGCGCAGGCGGCACGGGGCGTCCATGGCGAACCCCCCGGCGCAGGCGAGCCGAAAGGAGAGGAAGCCATCCACGTGGACCCCAAAGTCCAGAACGAACTCGTCGCCTCTGCCCCCGGCGCAGGTGGGGAGTGAGTCGACGGCATGGGCCTTGCTGGAGCGAGGCCAGATGCCGAAGAAGGCGTCCTGGTCAGGGGTGAAGGCGATTGGTTGGCTGGATGGTGGATTTGGGGACTTTGATATTGGGCTTTGAGTCTGGGGGATTCGAGGGACGGTTGACAAGACTCTGGGGAATACATCCTGGAGAATACCCTGGGGAACACCTTGGGGAAGATCAGCACCGGGGACGAGGCTCTCAGCTTCGCGTCAGACTACAGCGAGACTCTAGGAAAAGACCCAACTAAACACTTCAGACCAGCCTGCTGAGTGGAGTCCTGGTTAGACTCTGAGAGGACGCCTGACATGCCCCGACTGAGAAAGACGACGCGGCTAGATAGCACGAGCAACGGCGGACGCTCTCCCGAGCACCAACCAACCAGCGGAGCCTCAGCCCATACAGCACAGCCAAGGCACCCTATATCGGCAGGCGATGCACCGAAATGCAGGCAGCTGCACCGAGTGCCCGGGAGCCGTGACTCGGGTGACCAGGCAGTAGTGGCAACGCCCGAGTCCGGAACGGGAGTCTAGAACGCCACACGAAGCCATCGCGCGTCCCGAACAGGCACGTCGAGGCACAACTCCGGGACAAGGCCGGGTAGCCAGGCCTCGCGAGGTGCCGAAGCCGAGCCGCTTGCTGCGTTAGCGCTCTACTACATGCATTGGAGTATCAATTGAGAAGTGCCGTTGCCTCGTGGCCGTGGGGACTATGCATGTACGAATAACCCCCAGTTAATAGAGCCAGTTGTTAGAGCCGTGACCCCGGGGTAGATCCGGAGATGGAGCAGCACATGATGGGTCGGCTGCGGGGATGAGGAGATTCGGTGGGCCGAGAACAATGCCGAGGGTGGTGAAAGCAGAGTACTACTTGTGAGTGAGTGAGTGAGTGAGTGAGTGTGAGTGAGTGTCATTGTGGGTATCGCGATGCCCATCTTGGGTTCAACAACAGAGGCGTAAATCTGCCGTCTCAAGCCAACGTACATCCGCACCGCCTCAAACGGGCCAAACTACGCGCTCGCAGCCCGCGCCATGCCATGCCGACTTCCCCTTCTTCTTCCCCAACTGCCCGCCGCGTGTGGTGACGGTGTGGCTCCGAGCCTAGGTCTAGAGCCGGTCTAGACTCCCTCCCCGCCCAGAACGATGTAATTTTTTCTTGGGGCCACGTCCTCTGTCCCCAATGCGAACTCTCATAGGTTTATGTGGCATCCCAAGAGGCTAGCTAGCAGCAACTAGTTCCGCTCCGCTCCAGAAAGTTACGCCGTCGCTAAACTGCCCATGGACAAGGATGCGCGCCCAGCGGCCCCGGTCTCTCCAAGTCTTCGGTTCAGCCGACCCCGTGGGGAAAGGTTGGAGAGAGCTAGTGGAATGTGGGAGCCTTGCGAAATTCTGTTAAATAGGGTTGCCACGTCCATCAACGACGTTTCCAGCTCGTTCATCACCATCACCATCTCTTCTATCAGATCAGGGTTGACCAGCTTCTCGCGGCTTCCGCCAAGACTGAGCCCTTGTTGATAAAAGTATCCCCCGAGCAACAGAAAAGCTTCCATCGCCATGAGCGACCTCAAGACTGAGAGCGGCGTCGTCGTCGACGGCATCGACTCCAAGCCTCAGCACGTCGAGCAGATCGGCCACGCCGCCGCCGCCGAAGACCACGATGAAACGCCCCTGCAGGCCATCAAGAGGCGTCCCATGGCCTTCCTGTGGTGTGTCTACGCCATCTACGTCCTGATCCTCACCAGCTTCGACAACCAGGCGGGCGGCATCGTCATTGGTATCCCGCAGTTCCGCAAGGACTTTGGAACCCCCTTCGAAGGCGACTACGTCCTCCCTGCAAAGTGGCAGTCCGCTTACAGCGGTGCTCCCGTGGCATCGTAAGTGGACCGTTGTCTTCACAAACCCTTGGATAGATCCGGGAGACTAAACCAACATCGCATATAGGGCTGTCGTTGGATCTCTCGGCGCTGGATGGATCGCGGATCGCATCGGCCGCAAGCTCACCTACATCATCGGATACATCATTGTCTTCACCGCCATCACCGTCGAGACCGTCAGCACGACAAACGAGGTCTTCTTCGCCGGCAAGTTCATCGCCGGCTTCGCCGTCGGCGCCTTCATCACCGTCAGCATGACCTACATCGGCGAGGTGGCCCCCCTGGCGCTCCGAGGAACCCTCACGGCCGCGGCCGCCATTGCCTTCACCATTGGTCCCTTCGTCGTGTCCCTCGTGGTCAAGGGCACCGGCAGCGACACCACGCGCTGGGCCTACCGCGCCATCTTCGTCTCGCAGTACGCCGTCAGCGGCCTCGGCGCCCTCGCGCTCCCCTTCATGCCCGAGTCGCCCTGGTGGCTGCTCGACCACGGCAAGAACGACAAGGCCGCCCGCTCGCTGCAGCGCCTGGGCTACACGGGCGTCGAGACGGAGAAGCGCCTGGCCGTCATCGCCCTGACGCTCAACGAGGTCCGCAAGGAGACCGACGGGGCCAGCTACCTCGAGTGCTTCCGCAAGTCCAACCTCCGCCGCACCATGATCTCCGTCGCCCCCATGAGCATCCAGGCCCTGTGCGGCGTCTTCTTCGTGGCCTCCTACTCGACCTACTACCAGCAGCTGGCCGGCTACTCCGCCGACGAGAGCTTCAAGCTCGGCATCGTCCAGCAGGTTCTGTCCATGCTCGGCAACATCACCTCGTGGTTCCTGATCGACCGCGTTGGCCGCCGCGCCCTGACCATCTGGGGCATGGTTATCCTCACCGTCATCCTGACCGTCACTGGCGGACTTGCTGTTGCCGGTACTCCTGCGGCTACCAAGGGCACTGTCGCCTTGCTCTTGATCTACTGCTACTTCTACAACGTGACTATCGGTGCTACCGCGTACGCGCTTCTCACCGAGATCGCCACCTCCCGGCTTCGCGCCAAGACGGCCTCCCTCTCGCTCGCTCTCCAGAATGGCCTTTTCGTAAGTCATCCCCCGTCAAGGACAAAAGCCTACACTGTTTACGCATGGAAAATTCACTAACACGCGAATAGACCATGTGGGCCTTTGTCATCCCTTTCCTGTTCAACCCCGACCAGGCCAACCTCGGAGCCAAGGTCGCCTTCATCTTCGGCGGCTTGGCCGTGCTGTCTACCGTCTACCTTTGGTTTTGCCAGCCCGAGGTTGCTGGTCGCTCGTACGAGGAGCTAGACGAGCTCTTCATGAAGAAGGTTCCTGCCCGCGAGTTCAAGGACTTCAAGACGGACGCGGAAATGATGTCCCGGATGTAATACACAAGACCACGGCTTGATACCCTGAATGGTTACTGGATGTTGGAACGCGACGGCTTGGCGGGATACTGGCTATTAACAAGTCCACCGTATGGTTGCGTTTCTGCTTATGTAAAACTACCTAGGCAATTAATGATCTAACTTGAACTGTGCGATTTGATGAGGTGAATTTGAGTAAGCGACACGCAGAAGCACTGCCATTAAGGTAGTGTAATCGTATATAATACGGGGAAAGAGCCCGACATTAACTGAACTGATGTAAGCTTAGAAGTTACACAGCTTTATCTAAAAGGAAGTATTCAAGTAGTGCTAGACCTAGCATGGTTGGGAAGAGTAGCGTCCGAATGAGTCTCTCCACAGGGCCTAATCAAAGACAGCATATCCATAGTTTCTGGCGATTGGACGATACCTGAGTAGATAATGATTAGGTCCCGGGGAAGTGCTGCCTCGTTTTTGTTTCTTAAAATAGATCTGCCTCTTGTTTCACAGTGAATGCTAGGGGTGTCTGGATGCGACCGAAGAAAGACCCAAGAGCGTGCAACGCGTTACAATAAATAGCCATTGCGGTCGATTATACGGGCCGGCTGAAAGATCGACTACGCCTGGTAGGGATTTTGATTTCGTATCCTAGTCTCTTTCAGGCAGGTCTGCGCATTCATTGTCACAACCGCCGCAGCCATGCATACTTTGAGACAACATACAACATAGCCAGGGCGTAAAAACAGGGCTGCGTAGCCTTGGTCGCAACGAGGGTCTCCTTGGGTCGAGTTGATTGGGCAATGGAAGCTGCACAGCCCTTGGAGTTGATAGCCGCCCGCCTCCTGACCGGATCCACTGAGAGCCAACAGCATATTCTCTAACGGAGGGATACTCAGCTTGTCAGCGCAACCAACACGCACCTGCAGGCTTCCTCCTGCGAGCGGCTTTAAAATCCACCCATTCGTCCGTTCATCACCTTTCCTTGTTTCCAAAACCCTCATACATGCTTCTGACCCAACTGCAACAACTGGCTACTAGCACCAACAAACACCTTTACGCTCCAGTCTTCAAACATCCTAAGCCATGGCGAGAATTGTTGGTTTTCTCCCTTGAACAACTCCTCATCGTCCCCCGCATGATCTGACGCATACCATCACAGCGTCGACCTGACATTGCTGGCTCTGCCGCCACTCCGACTCCCAGCAACATCAGCCCACGGCGCGCCAACGCTGACGTCCCCATCCCCTCCATTGAACAGCAGGGTTCCTCGACTCCTACATCCGACCTCGCCTCCACGTCTTCCACGACTCCCAGTAGATCTTCGCATCTCCAAACGCCATCTGTCTCTGTTAACCCGCCGGCCTTGGTGTCCCCCGTTGGCGATGGCAGAGGTAGCACAACTGCTAGCAAGGACCAGTCGGAGAGCCACTGGATGGAGTCCGCTCTGCAGCGCATGCGGCTTTCAAGCCCCGATGGTATGTGGAATAACTTTGACATAGCAGCTGCCATTGATGCCGTGGCTCGAGGATCCGACAGTCGCTCCGTGTCCCTTGCGCCCGACGCTTCAACTCCCAAGGATAAGTCGGGCACACCTCTACCAAAGTCTCAGAAGAGGTGTTCAAGCTCAAGAATGGTCATGCCGCACGATGTCAAGGACGAGGAGCTTCCACAAGATGCTTTCCATTCCCCGTCCTTCCAGCAAGCCCTCCGGAGCGCAACGAGGCTGATGTCGCACACGCGGGATGTGCTGGGAAGCAATGCACTGCACAATGACCCGGACACTACCATGAAGCGGCTGTACGTCGAAGCTAGGGACTTGGCAAACTTCAGTTATCCATCTACCCGCACTGTTGGTTTCGTCGGCGACTCTGGAGTTGGTGAGCTACACCTTCAGATCTCTCGAGGAACCGTTACTAAATAGTGACCCTCTGCTTCTTAGGGAAAAGCAGCCTTCTAAACTCCCTTCTGGACGCCAAAGCTCTTGCCAGGACTGTGAGTTTAGTACTCGTCCGACCCCATCTCGATCTTTCAGTATATTAATGCAGTGACAGAGCAATAGCGGTGAGGCATGCACATGTGTTGTCACGGAATATCACTACCACGACAACAATGAATATGGCATAGAGGTTGAGTTATTCTCCATGGATGAGATTAGTGACCAGATATCCAGACTGCTCGGCTCGTATCGGCAATTCCACTTTGACCAGGACAAGATGGACCCTGCTGAGAGAGAGGACATGAAAGAAGTTGCGAAGCGAGCGCGCGATACTTTTCGCTCCATGTTTCGTGACCGCATGGATGATGATGGCTTTCTGATGGAGGAATCAGAAGACAGGGTTCTCCGGAGTCTCATCTCATGGGCCGCGGATGCCAGACCCTCCGAGATCAGTCCTCGTGAGTCCGGACTTTCGTTGGAGACCTGCTCTACCAGGTTGATGGAGCTCTCCTCGGAACCGACCTCGAGGAGAAAGCCAGCAAAGTGGCCATTTATTAGAAAGATAAGGTAACTCGAATGCCCCGCGTAAAACCCATGAACCGATTAAGCTGATACTTTACAAAGGCTCTTTCTCGATGCGCATATCCTAAGCAAGGGTCTCGTGCTTGTTGATCTTCCAGGTATGCTGGACCGATATAGACCTATTGGCAGGCGAAGATGAGATTCGAGCTCAATTCGACAGGTCTTCATGATATGAACTTGGCTCGCAGACGAATCACCGAGCGGTTTATGCTCGAATGCGACGAGATCTTTGTCATTTGCAACATTTGACGTGCCGTGACTGACGCAGGAGTTGAGTCCGTGTTGGAGTTGGCCCGGAAGGCTAAGTTGTCTAATGTCGGAATCATCTGTACCAGATCCGAGGTAAATGGTGTCAACTAGCTTTATGAATGAGTTGGATCTGCAATCTCGAGACTGATCGCTTCCATAGGACATTCAAGCCGACGAGGCTAAGAAGGACTGGGTAGGACAGAAGTCACAAGATATCCAGCACCTCAGTGATGCAGTTGCAACTGACAAGCGAGACAGCGCTGACATTGAATCTGAGATTGCTGAGTTTGAAGCGTACGAGGATCTTTCGGATGACGAGGAAGTCTTGAAGAGAAAACTTCAAGATCGCCAGCGTCTTATTCTGTAAGTAGGCGGATCTGATCCTTTGTCGGTCCGGCAGCGCCGGGCTCTACTTGAATGAAAATTAACAGTCCTTGCTTCTAGGAAGAGAAAGAAACGTCACGAATTTGAGTACGAAATGAATTCCCAGCATCTCTGCTTCGGTGAACATCGTAACAGATGCTAACGCGCAAATTGCTGTCTTAGGTTACACGACTATCTTGTCACAACGCGAAACTCCACCATCGAGCAGAAGCTCAAGCACCAGTACAGCAGCAAGGTGCCAACGGGGGAAGTCAGAGTGTTCTGCGTGAGCAACAAGAACTACTGGGACCACCGGGACGAGTCACGAGACGCCGCCCTCATTTACCTCCAGCTGAGCGGCATCCTCGAGGTGCGGAAACACTGCATCTCGATCGTCGCGAACAGCCAGCGCCGCATCGCCACGCGCCACATGAACCATGCCATTCCCGACCTCTTTGCTCAGATTGAGCTCTGGGTTCAGTCTGGCGCGGGCAGTGCTGACGCCGAGAGGAAGCAAATCGTGCGCGAGACCTTGCAGAAGCTCGAGAAGCGCCTGATAAAAGTGCGTATGTTCTGATGAGACAAACCTCATCCTGGTGGTCATCGGACTGACTTGATTGAGTAGGATCTGGCTTCCAAGTCCTGTAGCGTCAACCAGGTTGCCAAATTGATCAAGGCGGATTTCAAGGAGCAAGTATATGAGAGTAGGTGTTCACTTACCTCTTGGTCTCTAGCCCTGTTGCTGAAAGGCTACTAACAGCCATCCCGAAGAACAACGCATCGATGAATGGAGCGAGGCAGCAATAGAGGCGGGATACGAGTGGAGTGGAGTAAGTATCTATTCAAGCGTCTCAACGAAGTTCAAGCCTAACCTATCTATCATTATCAGTGGCACCATGGTAAGTTGTTAGCGACATCTCGCTCCCTTTCCTGCTTTGGGGCAACGGAATCCTGACTTGCGATGGCGCAGCGACTTACTCGGCCTTTTGTCGAAATTTCGGCGATTACAAAACCCCAGTGGCTGGACAGCACAACTGGAATGAGGAGGCGATTGAGCAAATGGTTCAGGATCTGAAGAGGCCCTGGAAGTCTCTGTGCTCTCTCATTGAGAGCCGGGGGGCTGAGGCTGAAACCCTGGTTGAAGAGTTGACCGACTGGTCGATTGAACATTTGAGTACGTCTTCCCTCCAAGACGAGTTGCGCTCCTCTCATCGAACCTGACATAAGAAAACCTTGCTTTTCACCGGTTTCGGGCTCTGGGAATGCCAAAGCCACGGACCTTCCTCTTCCTCTTGCTGACTCGGTTCTTAGAGGATAATATGAGTGACATCCCCGAGATAACAAACCCTCTCATGGAGGCGCTTGTGTCACAGCAGCACGTTTTGCTGAGCAACATTGAACAAACGTACGAGGATTTTAGAACCAGTTCAAAGTAAGGCTTGTAGTATTACATTACCCCGCTTGAAATCAAGACACTGACGTTTAATACACTAGGAGCTTGTGTACGGATGCCATGTCTGGCTATCAGACTTCGCTCATTGGGCAAGCTATGGATAAACCGTACAGATCCTGCAACCAAGAAAGTGGTGAGTGATCACACAGAGTGCATTGCACATCTTTGTGCCTAAACGGAGAAGAGCCTTGTATTCAGTTCTAACGACTGTTCTTGCTCTTAGGAGGACATAGTCATGCTGTGAGAAAGAACATCATCAACAACGCGCTTTCCAACGACGACCTGTTTCGTGATTTGATGAAAGAGTTCCAAAAGCGTTTCCACGTGCTTGCCAACGAAGCCCAAGAGAAGATCAGCACTGGAGTTGCAACTTATCTGGCTTCTGTTCATGGAACCCTGGACATTGTTCTCAGCGATAACGTAATGTTAGAGAGCGAGCAGGATCCTGCGTTTCGCAACCGTGTCGATAGGGCTGTCAAAGCAGGGAAGGGGGAGATTGACAGGATCAAGGATGCGATTCGTGGGTGATTAGGTGAGACACTTCTTGGGGCCGTTAGGCCGGGAAACAAAGAGATTTTGGATAGCGGATAGGAAGAACGAGGCCTAGATTTAAAACTGTTTCTCTTTGTCTACTGAGCTAGAAACGTACGAGGCTTGTTCTCGGGTTTCACACTCCGGTTAGAATCGTCACGACTCGTTCTTTATCTGCTGTAGAATCTGGTTCAGAATACCTTTATTCTTATTCATATAATCTGTGTCGTTTGTCAAGGTAAAATGTAGCAAAGATACACGCACAAGACCCAATGGACAGATTTCAGCGTGTCAGATACTGCGACAGATCTCCGGGCAGAGACCAGGTGCAACGGCATTGGGAACATCACTCTCACTTCAGTCAGACTTAAATGGTGATGTCTTAGTACCGGGGTTGGGTCAAGCCTCAGCACACCACCAGCTAAACAATTTACATGTGCATCACTCCCACTCACATTATTGTCCATTCTGATAAGATAAATTCTAGGAGTGAATGTTTCACTTAATGCTTCACAGAGCAGCGATTCATCTCATTGTGCGAGGTTATAAGGGTCTGCCGAGACACATATCAGCACAGCCCTAAATTCTTTGCCAAAGAGATCTCTCCACCATCTTCGACTCCATTCTAAGTCTACACGAACATCGGAAAAATCACCATGGACGCCACATGCCCCAAATGCAAGAACGAGCCTTCCTTGAAAACGGTTGGCCTCGGCTGGGAACTCGGCAAGACTTGCATGATAGATCAACTCGCCTTCCAGCATCGCGCTCTGGATGAGACATGCTATGACTCTGTGCTAAGAAAGTGTCCGGTATGCAACAAAAGATGCCTGGAAGAGCATTTCCGAGACCCGCCCGAGGAGTCCGTGGAGCCCGAGTTACCCAAAAACTCCAGGGTCCTCAGGTCCACCCTAGCCCCCATGAGGCCCGCGGAGCCCAAGCTCAAGACCTCCCGGGCCCCCAAGAAGGCCGCGAAGCCCAAGCCCTCCCAAGTCCCCCAGGACCCCGTGGACCTTGAAGCGCATTGCCTCATCTGCAGAGCAGTCGAGAGGTTTACTGGGGTCACGCTTGTAGCCGGCGTTGACAGAGTCGAGCATGGTGTGTACGACAATGATAGTCTGGATCATGACCTTGGAACAAGGCATCTTTGTGCCAAAGATGACGGGCTTGGACCTAGTGCAGGAACAATCGTATACAGATCGGAGTCATAGTTTCGCACGGACGCACGGAAATGCCTAAATCAAATCCCTGGATAGGGGTCAAATAAATCAGTTTTGGGGCTCTAAATGGCTATCGTGAAATCGCGATCTTATTGTGTTAAGCTTTTATTCTTCAGCATGAGAGATCGTGAAGGATTCAACTATCTGATGTTAGTGTCGGACTATAGTCTCTACGTACAGGGGTGGGATGTTAGGCCTGTAGGTAGGTACACCGTGGCTTCGAGACTAGCACTACTTCTCTTTAAAGGGTCCTTTTCACCAATGGCGATATCTAAGAATAATAAAGAGTCCAGTTAACCACCAGTGCCAGCTCGTGGTTCATGATAAGCCATACGCGCTTTGAGTTGAGGTAGTCTTGGGAAATTTTGCAATAAAAACCTACAGCAAGTTAATCGTTTTCTTTACTAACTAGTTACTCTATTTTTTATTTTTTACTAAGTCTTTACTAAGAATTATTTCTCTTAAACATCAAGTAAGTTATAATATAGGATAAAGTCAGTTTGTCAGTTAGCAATAGTTGACATGAAAAAGATTCTAACATTTTAGCTAAAATAATAATAGAGCAGCGACTTAAAAGCGGAGTATAAAAGGCTGACTTAAAGAAGCAAAAGCATTATGCAAGACGATATGAGTGCTAGAGACCCTGTGAATCTTAAAACCCTTTGCCATACGGGGGAGAGCCTTCCCGAAAGTCTCATGTAAATCTTCGATGTGTTTCCTCATGAACCAGTTCTTCCAGCCTCGATCCGTAGGCCAAAACGCCAAGTCTGCGAAAAGGCACAAGATCATAGGCGTGAAGTAACCACCCGCTGTTGCAAAGCGATCGAGCGAAAGGTATCGGACATACTACTGGAAGCAGTGATTGGCATAAGGATCAGAGTTCTGGCTCGTATCTGGCGGCCGAGGCTGGAGAAGCGGCTCGAGGGGTTCCGCTTTCGCAACTGAAAAGGAGGACGTCGCAAGACTCGGGTTGTCCGTGATCAACAGCCTGACCGAGGTTAGATCCTCGTTTGGGTTTGGGTTTCGCCTCGACCTACATGAATCACCGTAGGGTCTGCTGCTATTCGGGAAGGCTTCGTCGCAACTGAAATACAAGTCGAGCTCAAGCGAGCGTGTCGAATTGGGCTCCAATCCCGAAGAGGAACCCCGAGCAACCGTTCGAGGAGGATTGATGTGCAATCGGAGAGAGTATAGTGTCGACTAGGTGGACTAGAGGTAGCCCGATTAGTCGCCAGCGGAAGCGAGCAGAGGATTTGGGTCGGAGAGGATCATGCAGGCT
Organism: Corinectria fuckeliana; assembly: GCA_019137255.1. NCBI lineage: Eukaryota > Fungi > Ascomycota > Sordariomycetes > Hypocreales > Nectriaceae > Corinectria > Corinectria fuckeliana. Next base: position 100,172 of record WPDH01000174.1, on the reverse strand, counting down.
GGCGTTGATGGGACCGTCGAAGTCGTCTAGGTAGCGATTCAGAGAGATCAAGGAGCTATTCGAGCGCAACGCTGGAAAAGTCTCGCTTTTGGGGCTCTCGTCTTTGCCGCTGTATTACTGTCAGCCGGGCTGGCAAAGCCTCGAAGGAGGAGATGAGAAGAGCAGCCGACGAGGGCAGGGGGAGGCTTACCTCGACCTGGTGTTATCGCTCTGGCCAAATGCGATCGAGGTCGCCATTCTTTTGGCGCCCGGAGTTATTCTTTGTCTCTGTATAGACTATTGTGTAGGGGACGAGGCTGGGATCAGGCTGAGGACAATGATCGCTGCTTGTGCTTGACTCGAATGCTCCTGTCTAGTTTCTGGGTTGGCGGGTAGACATCTTCGGTGTCGAGCCCCCTTTTCAAGTTTTCGAAAACGTCAAAAGCAAGGCTGTAGTTGCGGTGTGATACGCCTCGTGCCTAATCCAGGCCAGCGAGTTGCCAAGAAACGTCGTCATGGTGTTCATGATGAACCGGGTGGCGGTTACAGAGACGCGTCTCGGAACGGAGACGGAGCTGGGAGGAAACAATCACACCGACAAGAGCTGGAGACCAATCGCAGAAGGACAGAGGATGAGAGAAGAGAGAAGAGAACACAGGATTCATTGGGGTGATGGCGAGGATAAATCTGGGAGAGGGTGTCTGCTGTAGCACGTCAGAGGGCGCATAAGGCGTCCGGACTACTTGGTGCTAAGGGCATCTCGGTGCCACCAAGACCAGCCGATAAGCACACAGAGCAAACAAAGGTGCCCCTGACGACAGAAGGGGGGGTGGAATTAGTGTCAGTGGCGGGATTGAACGAGGCTTTCAGCTCTCCCAGCAGAGAAGGCGTGATAAGCAGCCAACAGAATCTTGCAGCCTGGAGAGTTAGAGCCTTCTTCTCCTTGGTCACACCCACACCAGCACACATTTTCCTCCTTCAGCTCTTAGTCCCAAGTTCAAGTTCTTCACCGGTTGAGAAAGCCTGGCGCCTCCTTCACATCACTGCTCTTGGCCCGTTACCGTCACCCATCCGCGCGCGCCTCCGGGAGCTGAGTCCCCTCGATGTTCGAGCGTGAAGCGGGCAAGACCCCACAAGAGACATGATTGATTGAGGCGCTCGGAGGAAGATTCCCGGTGTAGCTGGACCCATCCTCCTTGGCTCCCGGGACAGGCCTGCCTGTAGGCGGATCGAAGCCTACAGGGTTTTGGCTAGGTCGATTCCGGAACCGCTGGCATTCCAGTCGTCCGCCACGCGGTTCGCAACCGTGGGGGCGGACGATTTAAGGCAGCACCAGCATCTTCGATTGGTTTCATTTCGACCACCGGCTGAGGGAGGTACTCTCCGCTCGTTGGAAGTGTGGTTGCTCACTCGCTCAGGGGACGGGCAGGGCTGGCGATGCACGCCGAATGCCAGGGACAGCCAGAAGGATGATGAGCGAACCAAGACACCCAGCCGTCTCAAATTAAACAACAGACACACTCTCTAGAGCCTTGTGGCGTCTCAACTTCGCGTGTGCAACGCGTCGACGGGGCAATGGCGGACGCATCCATCACCAGCGGCGGAGCGGAAACCCCGGTACTCGTCAAATTCTGTTCAAACCAAACGCCTCTTCCATCACCGAAGTATCGGCATCTTTGAAGCTTCTTTGATAAGTCAGGAGCATGTAAATCGGAACGGAAGCGGTCGTGTTTGTGCAGATTCTTTCCTCCCCATCTCCCACCCACACCGCACCCAACGTAATCTCCTACAGCCTGGTGTGGCGACTGCTAGATCCACCACCTGTCACTAGGGAGAGGCGAGGCTCCCGAGATCTAAATCTTGTGCAGCCGACCGGTCTGTTCAAGCCCGAGTCACTGCCTCACGGCGTAGAACTACCGGTTTGTCCTCCACTTCGGTCAAGCGGTACTTGCGCCCCTTGAAACTTTGGTATGCAGTACCTTAGTCAGGCGGGAATTCATCGTTACTTTCACGCCCCGGTGCCCTAGCCCGCTCTAGTAGCCGTAGAGCGAGGAACTCGGGGGAAACAAACCCATCACTCGATCTAACTTGACCTTGTTAAGGGCGACGCAACCACACCGCGCCACTAGCCATCCTACCAAGCGGCGCTAATCGCCCTCCACGTCATTTACAGACCGACAGGCTGTGTATTTATTGGGCGATAGAGGCTCATTGTGATGAGCAAGTGGATCAAGATCTGTCGCTCAGGTCATGATGACTGACCCCTGAAATGGCGAGCCTCACCGGCCACGCCAAAATCCAGGGAGGCGGGGAAAGCGGAGGGGCAAGCGGGCAAGCACCCCCTCTATTCCTTGATCTCTGTACAAAGTCGCTAGAGCTTTGCTGAATGGAAAACTCTGGTACGAGGAGAGGTGCTAGTCGCGGAGGGTGAGACCGATTGGATCGAGTCAACTCCTAACAACTTGGGCTGTCCCAAGACAAGGAAACTTCATGCCACTATTGATTACCGCGATCCATTGAATGTTGAGAGATCGCAGGCCCAACCTTGTGATGAAGACCTTATGATGAAGACCTAAGGATGAAGAATCTTTCTTCCGACGTATCCGACAACATGCCGTGGGCCCAAGGTACGAAGACCAATCTGGTAATTAGCTGGGAAAGCGGCCGATCTCCGCCGGGTTTCATCAGTCCCAGCGGAGTCTTGAAGTAGAAGCTAAATCATGGTCCCGAGGCCATCTGAGGACCAGATAAAAAAAGTGAGCGGCGGTAGAGACCGTAACCACCCAGCTCATCCCGAGGCGCCAGTGAGGGCAAAGACCAGGCAGACTGAACAGCCAATCAATTACAGCGAAAGCAGCCTTGTCTGACAAACTCTAACTCCCTGAAACGTTCTCCGCTTTCTTACCTCTCAAGCTTACAGAGACTGGGTTATTCACGTCTTGATTGAGCGCGGCCCCATACTCGTGCTTCCCCGTGGACTGGTGTGCGATTAAGCCAGCCGGATCACCTCCCCGCCTGTCAGATCGCCCGACCGTAGGAACTAAGCTAAGTTTTCCAAGAGAAGATTCCCGTCCTTGCCTCGTGGCATGGATTCAGTATGCTTGGAACGTTCAAGCGGGTTTCTTTTTCTGCTTCTGCATCGCCTCTCGTATGACTCGCGAGGCTAGGCTTATACAGTACAATTAGTGGATGTGGGCTTGTCTCTACGCCCACTCAGCTACAAAATCCCGTACCGCCGATGGGACCGTTAGTTGGATCCTGCCAAGCAGGGCAACGTGTCTCTGGCCCTTGTGAGTAAGTGAGAAGTCGTACGACAGACACGATGGCGTCTCAAGACGGTTGACGCACAACACATCTTGCCTAGCCGCAATTTCATAGAAAAAAGAAACGGGAAGAGCTCGGATCAAACGCGTTGATAAAAATCCTTGAACTAAAGCTGACAGTACCTCCCAGCTGTGTGTCAGTTCTTGACGGATTTCAAGTTGTGACTACAATGCCCTCATGGGGTTTACTATCGTCACCGTCTGTCACATACGACCATACCCACTAGAAAATACGGGATCCCGTCCGCTCTCCCTTAGTCAAGCTGGTGAGGGGCGAACTAGTACTCGGGTCGGTGACGACCGGGGAATCCTCGCTGTTGTATGTTTTTTTCTTTTTTCTTTTTTCTTTTTAGTACCTTTGGTCAGAATGCCGTCATAGCCTCCATCGCCACTACAGACCTTCACATACGACCATAGCTCTTAGAAAATACGGGATCCCGTCTGCTCTCCCTTAGTCAAGCTGAGAAGCGGTGAATTAGTACTCGGGTCGGTGACGACCGGGGAATCCTCACTGTTGTATGTTATTTTTGCCATTTCGATTTGTCCTGACGGTCTTGATGCTGGCTGTTGTATAAAGACTAACAGGCAAATGGGGGTTCGTGAACTTGCTTCCTGTGCCAAGAACCAAGAAGTGATGTTATTTTCAACTTTTACCTCAGACTGAGACAGTCAGCAGTTATGAAGATTCGGTAAGCAGGTCTTCTAAGGTAATTCTGTCAAGGACTACCCAAGCTAAAAACAATACGTAGACTATCTCCCGACAAAGTAACTAGCCAACTCACTACCAGACAAGCAGACACGCAAGCTCGGCGCTATTAAACAGACTTGACTACGCCATCCTTTCAATCCGAATTCAAGATGTCATTAATGATCTCCGCCCATTTCCAAGGGCTCCCTTCGTCGGGATGTTTGTCGGTGATCGCGTTGTAGTACTCCCACCCCATCACGCCCCCGATTCTCGGATATCTCTTCAGCAGCTGCTTCAAGCACGCCTCCAGCTCGTCATCCTTGACCCAGCCATCTCCATTACGTGGGTTCGTGACCAGGCCTACCACCACTTTCTCCTGCGGCCACCCGCGTGCGATGATGGAGTCGTAGCCGTGGGGTTTGCTCATATCGCCCCAGCCGCAGTAGAACTGGGTGTTGTACCAGGCTATTCGTGACCCGAGCCCTTTCTCCAACTCTTCGATATTAAAGCCGCCTAGGTTTTGCCGATTAAGCATGGCTGGTGCGACCGGGGCAAGCGTCACAAGGAAGGACTGTCCAAAATCCGCCTTGAGGTGGTCGATCAGACGAACGACTCCTCCCAGAGACATGGCTTCCTCGATGTCCAAGTCTAACCCGTCAAGTCCCGCCCAGGCGACCATCTTGCGGAGCGGCTGGTAGTACCGATGAAAGCCCTCGAGGGTGCCGTCAAGCTTGGTGTACGAGCCTTGGGCGGCGCCACCTAGCATGCCGAGCACCTTGATCCCCGCGGCCTGGAGCTGGCGGGCTTCTGCCCACAGGACGTCGAACTTTTCCGAGTCATAGAGATCGTTGTTCAGAGTGATTCTGTCAGGCGCGTTGAGGTGGATTGCGGCGACGATAACGTGGGTCACACCAGCCGACGATCGGAGAACGGGGAGAATGGAGACGTATTCGTCCTGGGAGTACTGGGTTTGGTGGTAGTAGATTATTCGGGGACGATGGGGCTGATCGGCCACAGAGAAGCTGTGAGGAAGCCGCATCGTCGGTGCTTCTTATCGTGAGATGAAGAGTGGAGGTGCGGTGCTAGAAGACGAGCTACCGAAGGCCGAGACACAGGTCATCTGAGTTGCGCTTAGGTCACGTTTCAGCCACTAGGACTGAATGAGAACAACACCATACAAATGCGACTTCATCTCACCACGTCATTCACAAAGCTGTCGAAGACGAGTAGTGCCTCTATACACAGAAACTTGAATGCAACAAAGAGATATGGTTGCAGTCTTACAGGTGACCTAATCGCTCAGAGCACCATCGAGCAACTCCCTAGGCCGCGGTGTTAGTGGGCAAAGTGGGACTATTTTCAGACAGGCCCAATTGGGAGGAGCCATCACTTAATCTACAAGAAAACTGATGAGACTGGGACTTGAACTCAGAAAGACTGGTAGCCTCAACCTGAGGCCATAACTAACTCGGCCATCTCACTGGATCCTCATGTTGCGTGGGTTTGCGCAGCGTGTGACATTTAGTTACGGTAACCTCTTCTCATTTGACTAGACTAAACGCACTCTTCCCAATTTACTAGTGTACATCTGTCGTGTAGACTCTGTATAGATGTCCCTCCAAGGCAAGGAAAGCAAAGGTACTGTCTACTTGTTCGCTGTCACGTCCCCGTCCACGAACCCAATCGTTGCTTAACAACTGGAAGAAGTCTCTTCCTTCGAAGTAGCAGCTACAGCGACGCTCCTGTCCACACCACACGTCTCCAAAAGGAACCTCTCCATTGGAACCATCCTATTATAGTTGGCCGTGATCTTGGCAGTCAAGTGTTGAGGTATGTTACATCCAAGTAGGATGCCTCCAAGGATGTGCTGCGATAAATCTCCCGGGCTGGACGTTACCACGCCGCTGCCCAGAGGCTCGTGACTGGAGTTGGTCGTGGCCCGCTGCGCAGTAGTGCTTGGTGACACTGTCTCTGTGCTTGTTCCATGGTTCGGCTGGATCGTTACGCTCGCTTTCGGAAGATTGTCGAGGGGCTCGGCCTGTTTTCTGACACTGCTAGACGGTAGGGTTTAGAAAAGACCGAGAAAAGGAAGCAATGTAATGGAAACAGAAGAGAAATGGTGTTTTCCATGACAGAGGATCACGAAAGGGAATGGAACTGAGTTGGAATGAATTGAAGGAAGGGTGATATAAGCGGAGAGAAGGGAAGGAGCTTGTGTCCTATCATAGAGGCTCGATGAAAGAGGACGTGATATTGTGGCATGGGTAGAAGGAAGACAAAAAAGACAACGGGACGAACTTGTTCACAGAGTCGCATTGCTCAGGACTGCAACGAAGAGTCGGCATCTTGTGAAAGCCGAAATAGGTGGATGTCCAGGGGAGAGCTGACAGGAAGCCTGTAGTCTAAAGACCCTTTTAGCAGAAATGTGTAGAATGATCAGGAAGAAGATGATGAGAAGGGCGAGAGAATGGCAACCTAGGGGAGGGACGGTCTCCCTTTTATGTCCATCAGGAGAAAAGCAGGGCTGCGAGGAACGCGACCCAGGACTCAGTCTGGGCTTTGGATGGCTTGGAATTGCATGGCGGAAAGGTGCCCATGACCAGCTTGTTCAGCCAAAAACGAGATTTGGTGCTGGGTTGTTCGGACCGGTAGGTGGATCAACTATACATCTGCAGTTTGATCCCTGCCGAGATGCTCTGAAATTGCGAAATGCAATTTTTATACTACAGTCAGTAGGTTGTTGCGCTCTGCCAATTAGTAGTTAGTGTCAGGTGCCTGAATACTGGCTAAAACTGCAGGTTGCACACTCCTATCTGCAGTGGGTGCACAATGCAAGTTTAACAAGTGCAAAGTGCAAAAGATGAGGTGCGAATCTTTCTTCCGCGCAGTCCCAGCGGCGGTTGTCGATGGCACTCGGGGCGGTTCACAATAACTGCATTTTGCAAATTAAAACCCACCGCCACACTGCTAACTGCAGTTTCCTGCATAAGAGGGTGGGTGGTCATACGCCAGGCATGATGACTGGCTGCTCTACGCCAGGCAATACGTGATATGACTGGCTGCTCAATGCTCGCACCGACCGAGACTACGGCGCGGTGAGCCTGGCAACACCTCAACACCTGTCAGCGAGTGCCTCATTAAATCCTTGTCAGCGGACCCTCTCCTTCAGCCTCAAATTCACTGCCTCCACGAAATCCGCGACGACTTTCCCCCGTCATTCCTCCACCATCTTGTTCGGGCAGTGGGTTTTAGGCCTCCCGTGATCTTTACCCGGCTTTTCCAGTTTCCCAAGTATCTGGATATGACCAAGGACTGGGAGTCCGTACGAGATGAGATCCGAGCACTGTACCATGTAGGGAACAACTCCCTTCAAGAGGTCATGCGCCTAGTGAAGGGCAAGTTCGGCTTCGTTGCATCGTGAGAGTTTCTGTTCCGCCACCATCACCAAGTCACTGAGGCTAATTTTCTTCTCCCGCTACTAGCGAGCGCTCATATCGGACTCAGCTTAAAAAATGGGGGTACATGAGATACAGAACCAAGGACTTCCAAAAGCCCGCCCGGAGCCCTCGTCATATCACTCAGCCTAATCGATCTACCACTTACCACCCTTCGACTGCCCTGCAAGCTTCGGGCCAGGATTCCATGGTTCATCCCGCCTCTACCTTCCCGTCGATCCTGCCGGACTTTTCCGCGCTTGAAAACAACGAGTTTCATTTGACTGCGGCGGGAAACTCTTTCCCAGGAGTCTCCGAAACAGGCTACGCTCAACCCATACAGGCGCCTGTCCCGTTCAGCTCCGGCCAAAGTGATCCAAATCGGCGAGATGGCCATGGCCGAACAGGTCTTCATCGGGCAGTCATTGCCAAAGACGCAGAGCAAGTGAAAGCACTGCTTCATTCTGGAATCGCTGTCAATGTTCAAGATTATGCCGGCAATGGACCCCTTCATCATGCTGTCACCGCCCGGGCGCCCGATATTGTTCAACTTCTCCTCGATTTCGGCGCCCACATCAACGGGAAAGGACAGCTAGGACGTTCGCCGCTTCACCTCGCCGTCTCACTCTCTAGCTTATCCTCGATCTCTCGCTTATCCTTGATCAGGGTTCTTCTCAAAGAACATGCCAACCCTTCTATGCAGGACGACAAGGGCGATACACCTCTCCATTTGGCTGTAGCTTCTCTTGAGAACGGTTGGGGCTTCGAAATGAGATCGGTTATTGACGTCTGTTTAGAAACCCGACCTGACGTCAACAAAGCGAATAATGCCGGATATACGCCATTTTTGGCGCTCTTAGACCGAGCCGAATCCTGGTACATGCTCTATCTTGTCAAAGAATTCCTGGATGCGGGTGGTAGTGTAACCCAGTCACTACCTGACGGTCGAACGCCCTTTCACATTTTCTTGTCAAAGTCAATAGGGAGGAAAGAAATGTTTAAGACCGGTACAAGCGATAACCGATCCCTACATGCTTTTCTCAACAAGGGCGCCTCTGTTACAACTATGGTACCATCCGGAGATCCGTTGGCTATCTACTACTTCAAAGAGGTCTATCTGAATTGTCCTAGGAGGATGGATGTTACGTTACCCAAGCAATTTTGCCAGCTCGCCCCTTCAGGCATAGCCCCAGGAGGTGCGACTTCAATTCTTCACGAGTTGGCAGTCCTCTGCCGATATAATAAAAGAGAGGATCTGGTGATTCCGATGCAAGCGCTTCTAAAGAATGGAGCAGACATCAACCATCAGAATTCGGACGGCCAAGCCCCACTCATTCTCCTATTTGCAACAATCGGCAACTCTGAAACTGCCATAGAGAGAATACTACCGACTCTATTGCGCTACGGAGCCAACCCAAGGCAGCAAGACTTATCAGGGGGCTGTGCGCTGTTCGGGGCGGCAAAAAGATTCCCGAACAATGACCAAGGTATATTGCGCCCATTACTCAAGGCAGATCTACGGCTCCAAACAAGACTTTCTGAGGCACTGGAGGGCTATGGGGAAAGGGGAAGCGGGAATCAAAGCCGTGAAATCTGGGATGCATGGGATCAGGCATCGCAGTCAGCAGAGTGGTTGGAGACGAAGCAGCTTCTCCAACAATCCTACGACTCCGTCCCTCCGGAAATTAGCGAAGCCTTGAGGAGAAGTGCCCTTGCCGTCTTGGCTGAGAGGCATATTCAACTTGCAAAGGACAAGTTCCGAGGAGATCCAGAAGAGGCCGAAAAACGACGCCGACACGTGGCAGGGATTTTGCATGACTGTCGACTTTGCAACATCTCGGTGGAAATAAGCTGTGTCGATTGCCTCATAGAACTCTGTGTTTGAAATAGGATTTTGATGAGACCAGAGATTGAAAAACGCTGGCTAGTTGTTAATGACTCTAGACGATAGTATTTCAGTGACTGGTTAACTTCAATAAAGCAACTTACGTTTCACTATGTTCATGTCCTTAGATATTGGACTAAGTGACAGGATGATCTCTCATCGCAGTGGAACGGAAGCTACAGGGCACGGATCGTTTTGGTCATGACCATCTTGGGGCTTATCTACATCTTGGTAGCCCTTTCTACCTCTTAGCGTTCGGAATTGCCTTCTGGAAAAAGTCTTCGTTGGTATCCCGTTATTAAGCTGTTTTCGCTGCTACTTGTCGGTTCAACTCGGAATGTTGTCAATCTAAACTCTAATAAACGTCCGCGTGACGTTGAAACTGTACGTCACTACAAGGCCCATGATGGTTTGTTCTAGAGTACGATTTTGAAATAGGCCTTGGGGTGTTGGCCATATTGCCCAGACGTGCCCGTCGCGCGGCGATCCCCCCAGACTACTTAGCTCTAGGGTTATCTATTTTCAAAACTTGTTCATCAGTATGATCGTTGTACTGTTCCTTGAGATGTTTCCAGATTGGATTCGACAGCCTATGCGGCTTTAGGGAGTTAATCTTAACTTACTGTTTTTGGAATAAGGTAGTCTATAATACTAATATATGCTTATTCGTCTAGCACTTTCACTGATAAGTGGCTCACTAGATATTAATATACTCACTTATAGATTAATTCTAAGTACCAAAAGAGTTATAAGTTATCCCAAGTATATTAGCTCTAGCAGACCCAGCAATGCTGCTGACTAAATAGCAGCTATATCTGAGTAGGACTTTAAGTTAAGTCAAGTCAAGCTGACAGGGCGGTATTGCGGTATTTATTATTACTACCTCTATCGTATATCTCGACATCTCTCGCCAAAATAGCGTTCTAAGACCTACCAAATACTCCCACCTTTTCTAATTGTTAACTCAGTCGGCATCAATATGCGGAAGCAACCACCATATAGTGCTGTCCCGGTTGAAGAACAACAGCATGATACAGTCACTGGCGCCACCGCGGGAAATAATGGAGAAAGCTACCTCCGACCACAGCATATGCCGGACAACCGGCCCAACAAAGCCTTGCGTATGATACCCGACTCTATCGTCGCGATGTTAGCCCTTTTCATCATCGTCCTCGGTATTTGCGTCTACCACAACGACGGCAACCCGGCTGGGCCCGGCTCTGTAGGGCTGAAACTCTTTAACATCTCGCAACACGTGAGCTTCGAGCGCTGAACGTCCTTGGGGTCTCAAGTGTTGTCTTATAGTGCCTGTCGCCGTTGGGCAGTCAGGCTTCTTGGTGGGTGATTTCCGTCGTGCCCAGATATCCAAGCAGCGAGGCACACTTAGCTGCTATGGATACATTTGTCAATTCCGGGTATTCTGGTGATACAACGCATATAAGAGCTGACACCTCATCGCGGCTCCTGTCACTGCATCCATGACGGCGCCTACACTCCTTGGGAGTCGGAACCAAGATCTATGGGGGAACATCCGTTTCCCTGCTGTTGAGCGACTTCAACGTGAGAAGAACGGTGGTACCGGCTAGAACTGCACGAGAAGGACGAACTGACATACCCATCCCTTGCGGGCACATAAGCTGCCATGCTTCCGAACTTGGGCAATACCTCCTTTGTTCTTCCGGGCTCTTACCTAGTGGGAATTATGGCCTGGCTTTAGACATGGGCAATTGGGCGTTATCATGTTAGTATGGTCACTGCCACACTGGGCAAGGAGCCAGTGTGTATAACCAATCAGAGCTAGGCCCGTTGCAGCGAATACGCCTCGTCGTGACTAAAGGCTGATTTCTAGCTCCGAGGCCTCCTGGAACAAACCTGACTCTCACAAAGTACCCAAAAGGCGAGATATTTTCCTCACATTCATTTAAACAAAGCAAGCAAGACGGATGACCGACACACAAAGAACAATGGCATCGACGGTGCAAGTCATCAATGCCCCTGCTCGCCCGCAACAAGCCCACGGCGTGTCGATATTCCTCGCAGGGACCACGAGCGCAACCGGCGAGCCCGACTGGCGTGAGACACTCACGTCGGGCCTCGCCGCGCACGGCGTCACCGTCTTCAACCCCAAGCGCGACGACTGGGACGCGACGTGGACCGAGGACTTCTCGGACGCGCGGTGGGCGGAGCAGATCCGGTGGGAGCTGGACATGCAGGACGCGGCCGACGTCATCGTCGTCTTCTTCCACAGGGTGACGTCGGCGCCGATTGCGCTGGCCGAGCTGGGCATGGCGGCGCGCTCCGGGAGGACGGTTGCGTGCGCGCTGGACGGGTACTGCAAGAAGGGCTACGTGGAGGCCGTTTGCAGGAGGTACGGCGCGCCGTTTGTGCGGAGCGAGGACGAGTTGAGGAGGGCGGTGGTGGACCGGTTGAAGCAGCTCAAGGCGTGAGGCTGACCTTGTTTGATGGGTGTCCCGATTTGTACATATCTCTCTCAAGTAGATAATCTCAGCGGATTTTAGGTTGCTGACCGAGGCTTCACCGAGAACGCCCCGCGGGTGGGTTCTATCGCCGAGCATTAGCCGCTGTCCCGCCACCCCACCTTCAGGTATGACCGCAAATGACTGTGGCGGGGTTATTGTATCTACTAGGCTAGACAAGCTCGCTCCATCGACGACCATTCCCACCTGTTTGCATTTGCATCACCTCTTCACCCTTTTGGTCAATGCCCTCTAATTTCTGATATTGCTGCATATTTACCTCTACTCACTTTCTTAGTATCGATTGCGACTCATCATTAGCTTGAACTTGCTCTCCATAACAGCCTCTTGCCCGCCATGGACGACCAGTTCGGAGGCCGCACCGACGACGACCTCTTCTACGACGACTTCGAGCCCGTCGAGAGCGAGACCGTCGTCACTCCCGCCGCAGCCACGCCAGCTCCAGCTCCAGCATCCAAGCCAGTCCCCGAGCCAGCAGCCTCCAAGCCAGAGCCGCCTGCCCCCGCGCAGCAACCCGCAGCCGCGCAACAACCCACGCCATCGCAGCAACCCACGAGCTCATTACCGCCGCCCAAGACCCTCGCCGACTCGCGCTTCGCCGACAAGCCCGCCTCCAGCCCGAAGCCCCCCCGCCAGACGCCCCCCGCAGCCGCCAACACCAACGCCAACGCCAACGCGCCGCCCAACGCCCCCACTGCGCCCCGCGAGAAAGCCACGGCCCAGAACACGGCGGCCGGCGGCAGCTCGCGCCTCGGGTCCGGCGCCAACCCGCGCCAGAAGCTGACGGACATGGAGCTCGCCGCCAAGATGGAGAAGATGAAGCTGCTCTCGGCCGAGAAGGCGCGCAAGTTCGAAAAGGCCGAGCGCGACGAGAAGGAGCACGCCGAGGCCTACGCCCGCGGCATGCAGGAGGCCCGCAAGCGACGCGCCGAGGAGGCCGAGCGGCGCCGGCGCGGCGACGAGGACCGCAAGAAGATGGAGGACGAGCGCGCCAAGAACCGGGAGCGCAAGCTCAAGGCCATGGGCACCAAGGAGGGCGGCTGGGACGAGGGCAAGGAGGCGCTGGAAGAGGAGGAAGCGAGACGAGGGTTCCGGGGTGCCAACGGCGGCGTCAGAGGCTCCAAGAGCGGCGGCGGCGGCGGGCTGGGCACGAGTCGCTACGCCGCCAACGACGCTGACGAGGAGCACGATGTAGATCGCTTCCTGGACGAGCGGCACCGGGCACGCGGACGCGGACGGGGTCGCGCTGGCAGGGGAGGTCGTGGCGGGCGCGGCGGCCTCGAGGGCTCGTCGTATAACCAGGCTCCGGCGAAGCAGGCGGTCCCCGTTGTCGAAGATTTCCCTGCGCTGCCGTCCGACGGCGCGAAGAAGACCGAGCCGGCGGCGGCGCCTGTTGCGGCTCCTCCGCCGCCGCCGCTGTCACCGCCAAAGGTCGGCAAATGGGACGATGAGATGGAGGCTTTCGACGAGATGAAGAAGAACCAGGCGTAGTCTCGTGAGTGCTTCAGAAAAAGGACTGCAAGCATCAAGTTTGGGAACTGGCTCAGCGAGCGCAAGAGAGGGGAAGTAATGGCGATGCACACTAGCAGATCAGGGGAGAGATGAAGCATACGGGTAGAAAAAATTGGACTAGGCCTGCATAGCATAGAGAGTAAAACCCAAAGCGAAATTGCTAAGCTTAGCATCGTTTCTACTTCTCGGCCTCTGTGATCCGTCTTCTTGTCAATCAAAAAAGGGTATTTCCCCCGATACTTAGAATTCCCAATACCACCGTGCCCAAATTGCCCTGGTTTCTTGTACAATAAGCTCCCAAACGCCCCCAAAATGCCGATACGGAACTAGACAAGATGCTTTTTTTCTCCTTTGCAAGCCTCACTTCACGCAGTAAAGAGCCTTCATTACCATCCACCGCGGTATCCCCTGCCGCCTCCGCCTCCGCCGCCGCCTCTCCTGTACCCTCCCTGTCCCCTCGGGCCCCTCGGCCCCCCCATGCCCGAGCCGTCGTCGTCCATGGCCGGGCGCGAGCGGCCCTTCATATCCTTGGGGAAGGCCTCGTACGTCTTGCGCATCTGCGCGTAGCCCAGGTGCATCTTGCCGTAGAAGTGGTCGGCGAGGCGGCGGTCGTTGTCGAGGCGGCTGAGGTAGGCGCCGCAGACGTCACAGACCTGCAGCTTCTGGTGGCCCGAGGGACCCGACGTGTCGGAGAGCGCCTTGAGCTCCTTCTCGCGGTCGAGCTTGGCCTGCGTGGCCTGGCGCACGCGGAAGAGCTCGTCCTGCGCGCGCGAGACTTCGTCCATGGAGCCGAGGATCTCGACTTCGAGGAGGCCGTTGCTGATGGACGAGCCGAGCTCGGAGATGCCCTTGAGCTGGTGCAGCGTTAGTTGCCGGGAGACCAAAAGAGAGCAAGACCAAGACGGGAAAATAGACGGGGAAGTGGTCCAAGGCCGTTTCTTACCAAGACGTTGGTCTGGCGGATCTCGTCGGGCGTCTTCTCCAGCCTCCGCTGCGCCGCCTCGATGCGGCGGTTGCACTCGTCGATGTACTTCTGCAGGTCGCGCATGTAGTCGTACTCAAAGCCGTACTTCTGGCGCTCGCGGTCGGACAGCGCCTCGTACTCGGTCTTGATGCCCTCGGAGTGCACCTTGGGGCAAGGGCCGAGGTCCTGCTTGGTGTTGGTGAAGAGGTCGTGCGGACAGGTGCCGGCGAGGTAGGACCGGCAGACCTTGGGGTCCGTCATGGAGAGCTGCGCGGCGCGGGTCGACGCCGACGCGCCCATGAGCTGCTCGAGCAGCTTTCTCTGTTCCGCGGCCATGGTGCGTGAGGGCGAAAGAAACGTGCGAGGATGAGGCGTGGCTTTCAAGATGCAATATGTGCTCCCGGCGGTTGTACTGTCGCAAAGCATGGGTTGGGATCTATTTCTGCCGCTTCCCACCGCCCCGAACTGCGCGCTCCACGTTCGCGATGCTGGCCCTGCCCCCACTGTAGACAGGTAGTGCTAGGTAGCTCCCGCAAGACGCCCTTCGTTCCGCCCAGGCCTCGGTGAGACGATGTGAAATCCAGCTGGATCTCGCAACCACCTCCCAGCCCGAAACCCTCCATAATGCGCCGATTCCTGGCGTACCTCCTTCTGGCCATTGGCCAACTCGCCGCCTCTTCCGTCTCCGCCTCCGCCTCCGCCTCCGCCTCCGCCTCCGACTCCGACTCCGATTACCACGAACAACTCACCCTCCGCCCGCTGCCCCTTTCCGCCCTGCTCGCCAGCTTCAACTTCCGCGCCAGCACCTCGGTCGCCGACTTCGAGGCCCACAACTTCCGCCTGTTCCCGCGCTCCCTCGGCCAGATCCTGCAGTACGCCGGCACCCGCGAGCTGCACCTGCGCTTCACCCTCGGCCGCTGGGACGCCGAGCGCTGGGGCGCGCGCCCGTGGGATGGCACCCGCGAGGGCGGCACCGGCGTCGAGCTGTGGGCGTGGCTGGACGCCGAGACGGACGACGAGGCCGACGAGAAGTGGCTGACGCTCACCAACGCGCTGTCGGGCTTGTTCTGCGCCAGTCTGAACTTCATCGACGAGACCAGGACGATCCGCCCCGTCATGTCGTTCCAGCCCGACGGCGACCACCGAAACACCACCCTCGCCAACGCGCGGCTGCTCCACGGAGTCTTGCCCCACGAGGTCGTCTGCACGGAGAATCTAACCCCCTTCTTGAAGCTCCTGCCGTGCAAGGGCAAGGCCGGCATTGCCAGCCTGCTAGACGGCCACAAGCTGTTTGACGCCTCGTACCAGAGCATGGCCATCGACGTGCGCCCAAGGTGCAACGCAGACGGCCATTGCGTTCTCGAGATGGAGCAGACCGTCGACATGGTTCTTGACGTGAACCGCTCCAAAAGACCCCGAGGTAGCATCTAGTCTCGGCCCCTTCTGCATTATACCCAAGTGGCTGACGTTTACCCAGACAACCCCATCCCGAGACCTCCGCCCGGCCATGATCTCCTCTGCGACACCTCCAAGCCCTACCACTCGCAAGACGTTTGCTTCCCGGCCGACCACCTCGAAGGCCAAGATTGGACCCTCTCGCAGATCTTCGGCCGCCCCATGAAGGGCACGTGTCCGCTGACCGACCCGGCCGTCCCCCCCGTGTGCGTGCAGGTACCGGACTCGCGCGACATCTTCTCGAGCCAGGGCGCCCGCGAGGTCAAGGCCGCCGACGGTAGCTCGCGGTGCTACTACCTGGACCTCGAGCCCGAGGCCGACTTCCACCTCGTGCTGACCAAGCCGGAGCCCCAGGACGGCAAGGCGGAAATCCTCGCGGCGCCCGACACGCCGCTGCTCTACGCCGAGCGCAGCTTCACGGGCCACGGCCAGCAGCACGGCGGCGTGCAGGCCATCCTCAGCAACCCAAGCGACGGCCACGTCGAGTTCGTCTACATGGAGTCGCT
Source organism: Corinectria fuckeliana (assembly GCA_019137255.1). Lineage (NCBI taxonomy): Eukaryota > Fungi > Ascomycota > Sordariomycetes > Hypocreales > Nectriaceae > Corinectria > Corinectria fuckeliana. Next base: position 83,928 of record WPDH01000174.1, on the reverse strand, counting down.
GCCGTGGTTCATGCGCGTCTACCTGCACACGCTGTCCGCCCGCATCTCCAGCTCGACGTCGGCCGACGACAACTCGACCGACCTCGTCAAGGAGATCTACTACCGCCCCGCGCTGGACCGCTCGCGCGGCACCCAGCTGGAGCTGCTGATGCGCATCCCGCCGCACTGCACCGTCTTCCTCACCTACGACTTCGAGAAGGCCATCCTGCGGTACACCGAGTACCCGCCCGACGCCAACCGCGGCTTCGACGTGGCCGCCGCCGTCATCACCACGCTGGAGCCCAAGAAGATGAACCTCCGCACCACCACCTTGCTGCTGTACCTGCCGACGCCCGACTTCAGCATGCCGTACAACGTCATCATCTTCACGTCGACGGCGATTGCCCTGGCCTTTGGGGGCTTGTACAATATCTTGGTCAGGAGGTTTGTCGGAGCAAATGAGGGAGCGAGCTCGGCTCTTAAGGCGAAATTGGCCGGTTTGATTGATAGGTTGAAACGCGGGACAGCCCCAAAGCAATAGACATGATACTATGAAAAATACTCCAGCATTAGTGGCCGTCTCAACCAGCTTGATAGCAACTTTGTGACTGGACATCCACGACTATTTACCCATTTAAACTTCCAGCGCTGAAACGCCGACACTGATCCATGCTACGACGAGCAACAACGAACAGCAAAATGCACTAAATAAATCCAAACTTAAGAAGCAGTGATTTGATATAAGTAGGTCTAGTGGCACCTAGACTTGCAAGCTTCAAGATGTCCCAAGTACTCCCGCTCTTGAAAAAATCTTCCTATGCAATAAATACAGACACGATCATACTGCCTAGGGCGAGCTGCCGAACTCTGTTGCTGGGGATATTCTGGCTGTGTCTGGGGGTGTTCCCGCTGTGCCTGAGGATGATTCCATGCATGCCAACCTGACGCGGACACACGGGGAACTTCTGCGCCGGAAGGGGGGCCCGTCTCATTGCGCAGAGCTTGTTGCTGGTCGAGATACATCGGAGCAGGTAGGGGGATGGGTTGTGGATGCAAATGTTGAGGAAAGCTCGGTGGCATATTGTGAGATGGCCAAGGAGGCCGCGTGGAAGATGGCGGGATGTCGGCAGCTTGTGGTCGAGATGATTGGGTGAAGCCTGACGATAGATCGGCAGACCGCTGATGCTGGGACAAGTCCGGCGGGACGTTAGGTTGCTGTGGTGGCGGAGGCTGGGGGCAGGTCATACTAGGCAAGGGGGCATGTTGTGTCCACTGAGACTGGGTGAAGCCTGACCGGTTGTTGATATGCTGTGACCGCGGGGACTGAGTGTCGCTTGGCTGGGCATTGGCAGGCCGTGGCCCCTGAGGCTGGGCAAAATCCGACGGGCCGTTGATATATTGTGGTTGTGCAGACCGAGTGGCGCTTGGTTGGGAATTGGCAGGCTGTGGCCACGGAGACTGGGCCGAGTCCGGCAGGATATTGGTATTTTGTGGCCGCGGAGACTGAGGGTAAGATATTCCATGCTCAGGGGCAGGTTCTATCCACTGAGCCTGGGCCAAGTCTGACTGGAAGCTGATGCTTTCTGGCCGCGTAGACTGGAGTACGGGTATACTAGGCGAAGGGGCAGGATGTGTCCGTTGAGACTGAGCCACGTCAGATGGGGGGTTGATATGTTGTGGCCGCGGAGACTGTATGGTGCTTGGCTGGGCATTGGTAGCCGATGGCAGTGAAAGCTCTGATAAGGGTGGCAGTACATGGGCGTTTGGCGGTTTCGCATAAAGAGGCGGGGGTTGGCATGTGGCTGGACCTGAGCTGTCGAGCTCCTGCGGAGTGGGGAGGGCGATGTCTGATGTATCCAGAGGCGAGGCCTCTGAATGGTGTCTTCTTGTTTTTTCTAGGTAGTCATGGTAGCCAGGCATGGTCGTTTCTGGAGAGCAGACCTCATGGTGATCGTCCTGTTGGGTGTCAACCTGGGGTGAATATCTGCTCGTTTCGCCGGGCTCATTCGCGCTTGCGTTATCGTCGATTGGTTGGGCAGTATCCATGGGTTCGCTGGCTGCTTGTTCTGCACTGGATACGTCCTCGACCTCTGGACGTCGAAAGGTCTGTCCGTGTTGGCCGGCTACCTGAGACTCTGTCGATATAGGACTAGGCAACGGGTTTTCTTCTTCCTCCCTTCCGTTGCTGGAAATCATACTCAAGAGGTAATCGAACTTCAGCTTGGGTCCTTCTCCTTCAGGACACAAATGTTCCAGCACAAGCGTGTCTACTGAGACGCCGACCAACGCGTCGTCGAGCTCAGCAGTCGTAGCCTTGTTCTGGTCTAGATCAGATCCCACCGCCGCAGGTGAGGAAGTTGGCCGTGCAATGGGCGCGTCGAGCTCAGTGAAAGTTTCCATGGGTTCCTCTGAGTTTGCTCGGCTTGAGTCGCTATCAATTTCAAAGGGCATGGTAGAGGACCCAGGAACATCCGTTGGCACCTGTGAAGTTGTTAGACCGGGGTCACCGCTGATACCCATGTGGTAGCCATCTCGGTCCTTGTCCAGTTTCACTGGCTTGGAGTCATCCAATGGTGCCGGAGGTGGTGTGTACTCGCTCTGAACCGGGGCAAAGCTTGCTCGTCTAAACGAGGGGTCCCTGGGAGAGGCAACCGTGCCGGGCTTCGCCGAGGTTTGAGGAGGTTCCAAAGGCGCCCTAGAACTTGCCCGACCGGCATTATTACTAGGGTCGCCGCTGATGTCGACGTCAGTGCCCATATGGTGGCGGTGTCGGTGCTCGTCTTCTCTCCTGGGGTTGGGTTCATCTAAAGGTGAACGCGGCCCCTTAGATGAACGAGACTCTTCAGACAAATCCGGCCAACTAATCGAACTCAGTCTATCCGATGAGTTGCCCAGGTCGTCAGAGGAATCTTGCGGAGTAGAAGATGAAAACACGTTGTGAGTAGGAGTCAATCCATTAATGAAGGGTCCGTCTGCTGATTCCCGGTTGTCTGGTTGAGTGGCTGCCTGCTCACGCTGTCCTTGCTTAGGCTGTAGGTCTGCCACTTCGATCACGTCGCTGTTTGCCACTTCGATCACGTCGCCGTTTGCCACTTCGATCACGTCGCCGTTTGCAACCTCGACCAAGCCGCTGTTTGCCACTTCGATCACGTCGCCGTCTGCAACCTCGACCACGCCAATATTTACAGAGCCATGCCTGTTTGACATCGGCTCTTTGCTCCTAAGACCCGAGTCATCGAGCCCCTTGTCTTTGCTCCTAAGACCCGAGTCATCGAGCCCCTTGTCTTTGCTCCCAAGACCCAAGTCATCGAGTCCCAGATCTTTGCCATCCTGCAAGAACTCCAGGACAAGCTTGTATGAAGGAACCATGCGGAAGCTAGGGTCAGTCGTATCCACCAGCTTCAGGTCGCCGGCAGCCAACCAGCCGACAGAGCTCCTAGATAAGGGCAGGCCGTCAAAGTACATGACAGGAAACTGACGCTCCCGGACATTGGGCCCGCCGTCTTCGAAACCACTCTGCCACGAGCATGTCCCGGCTTGCTCGTTCCTTTTGTAACATGGAGGTAATGATTCCGTGAGCTCAAGTTCCTCGATTACGAAGAGCACGCCAGCCTCCCTGTCCTGCTCGCTATAGAGGTACGGGAGAACGAGTACGGCTAGCCACTCTTTTGCCATGGAATAGTATCCATTGTAAAGGTCCCAGGGCTTCGGGTCGATGATTCCTTCAAACTCACCTCGCGGTCTCCGGCCACTGGTACTTGGGCCTGCAGCCACTTGACTTCTACAAGGTTTGTACTCCTCCTCGTCGTGATGAGCAGCATTCGACCTCCTAGCCGTTGCGATTGATGACACGGGTTGGTACCCTCGGTCAAACATATCTTTGGCCATATGGTTATTCTTCGAGGCGAGTGTTGGATTGCAATTTAGCACCCTGATGCCGAGCTTCTTAATGATTACGTCGCGGTCCTTTGGCATGTTACCGTGAATCTTGCTATTGATGTGTCTTGCAGCCGCCTCAAAGGGCCTGAGCCTGAAGGTATGACTGTGCTCATCGCATCTGAGAATGTACCAATCGTGTTTGAAGGGGACGATTATGTATGGTACTTTAGGATTCCCGTCGTGGTAAACATCCCTAAATTCGATGGTTCTTTCGGAGTTTGAAGTTTCTTCTCGATCCACCCTCAAGCGTCTCGATGCTCTCTCGAGCTTGGACCCTGGGGTGTCCATCTCCTTTCTTTTGTTCTAGTTATGTTAGCTAAGGTTCAAGATTCGTGAACGTTAAGCATGTAGCTTAGTACTCACAGAGGTCCCAGATGACGTATGCCGACTGGCGTCGACGGGCTCCTCTTCTGGAGTGGCATGGGGAAACTGAACAATTGGCTGTGCAGTGTTATTAGGGCCTGGCATGTGGGCGGTACCAGGATTTGGCGGGTTGGCATCGGGAAGCTGAATACCTAGATGTACGGTATTGTCGGCGTCTCTCATGTCGGCGTTGACAGAGTCTTGTGGATTGGCGGGTTCAAGCTCTGGCATACTGACATTGTCGTCCTCTTCCGAATTAGTATCGGAAAAGTGTTCATCTAGTTGTTCAGCGGTGTGTTGAGATGCCGACTGTGTAGGCTCATCATTCTCATGCGTCGTTGACTGCGCTAGAGTGTCACAGGCGGAGCTAACAGGCCTGTCTTCTCGCCGAACGATGTCGAACCCGCGTCTCTGCAGCCACGGTGTGACCAGTGGCAGATCGAATATGTCCAACACATCGCCGCAGAGAGTCTCAATGTGCGTGTCCAACGCCCCTTTGTAGGCCTCGTATTTGCTGTGGATGGTGGCGGAATGGTCGAGCTGCAGGTACCCCAGCCGCCTGTAATAACCCATGATCCTCTTCTTCGTCGAGGCCTTTAACTCTTGAGCGCTCTGGCTGTGCTGCGGGGTGTCCGAATCGGCCTTGATCTTCTCATGAACAGCCGCCACATTCTCTCGATACAGCCGATACGGCGACTCGATGCCCTCGCAATCTTTCTGCAACCGCAGGGCGCGGGCCGAGAATGCCTTGAGCTGGCCCGCGGCGTGAGGCTCGGGGTCGGCCATGCTTTCCGCGGGCGAGGGCAAGGGCGAGGCAGAGCGGATGCGGGATGTGCTGTTCATTGGAGCGTAAAGCCGGAGAATGAATGTTCGCGGAGGCAGGAGGCGGGAGGCGGGAAGCGGGAAGCTTCTGGTTGCAAGGTCTTCTCCTCACGCTCACGCTCACGTGCTTGCAAAGGTGGGGTTGCAGCCGCGCTGGAGATGAGACAGGAAGGGCCAATACAATCAGGACTCGTCTCGGCTGGAAAACTCGAAAGTGCGGGCAAGACATTTGCCTTTGTTATATTGGTTGGCTTGAATGCGCCACCTGCCTGGTGCATACGTAGCATGGTTCAGCCATTCCGTCTGTCTTTGATACGTTGATACGCAGGCTGAGCAACCTCATGATTGGCCGCCACCGTGACAAGGGTGTCTGAATGCGTCGCTGCAGCTTCAACCAAGACCAATCACGCCTGGCCCTAGAAGGTGTCACATGTGATAGCAGGCCAGATTGCCAGGCCAGCACCCGGCCAGCACCCGGCCAGCACTGAGCCAGTACTAAGTCAGTACTGAGCCAGCGCCGAGCAGCTCGACTCGTACTGTTTGGTGAAGCCGCTGTGACGGATTCCATGCTCGCGGAAGTTGGTTTTGAGTTGCGGGAGCGCGGCCTAGTGTTTAAATAGTGCACGAGCTTCACGGGACAGCTCTCGGTGCAATCCATGGACGGCAAATGGATGCTTGGAATCACGCCTGGGACGGCAGTTGAAAGCTCATTGGCGCGGGACGACGCGCAACATTTGCCAGCTTCCCAAGGTAGTTAGGGCCAAGAATGGGTCACGGGCAAGTGGACCTGCTTATACGCGTGTGGAACAAAAGAAATGGGACGAATATGCTATCCCTTTATTGCCCCAATCATCAAGGATTGAGCATGTAGCCTACATCGGCAAGATCGGCTACGCTGAGTGGGATACCTGAATTACGATGTAGTTGGGTGCGAATATCAGTACCTCTGATAAGTGGGGACAGAACATAAAGGCGCCTCACCGCAGTTATGTAAAGGGAGGGATGCTTGATTCACTCCGAGTACTGACTCCAGTAGTAATTCAACCTCTTCCAACCCTTCGATCCCGCTCTTTTACAATCACAATCAAAATAATTATTCAATTTTGGCTATCTTGGCAAGGTGCAACGGCGCAGGCAGTCAAACGCCACCACGCGTAGCCCTTCAACGACTCAAAGAGCGATATGGGAATGAACTGTCTTTTAATACAATTAGTCTGAGTGTACGGAACAAAACTCCGTGCGAATACGTGTCAGCCCATAAGCTCGCCCTTCCTTATGAGTGGTGGCCTCAAAACCTGAGTGCTACCTCGACCCTAAAGCGGAAAAATGTATGCAAAGGCCTGCATGTCGCCCAGTAATTCCTCGGTCACGACCGTAAGCGATGCCACGGCCAGCGAATAGAAAGCTCAAGAGACACACCGAGTACACAAGATGGAAGCTCGTAGAAACTGAGACTGCCGCACCCCAGCCAAAGCCCGAGGCGGATCGGCGATCGCCAATTGAGGTCAGGATCAGGCTCGGAGCGTTACCTGTGTGACTGCTTCAACGAAGATCTTTGCGAGACTTGCGAAACTCATTCCCTACACTGCCAATTCAGTATGGCCGACCTTTCAAGTTTAACGGCAAGTTTTAAGACCCTTGTTCGAGTTGCACGCTGCGCCCGCTTATTTGCACGGGCATTGGACGACGTGTCTCAAGGTGCCGGATCCACAAGGAGAGAAATTGATCACTTTGCAACCCAAGCTGTATGCTTCTCGCAAGTCATTGGCATAGCCCGCGTCTCCCTCAATGAGCATTGCAGGAAGTACAGGGACTCGGCCGTTGTGGGCTACATATCTAGCCAGCAGGTCCTCGACAGCATAGCGAGGGAAGCACAATATGTTCAACAGCACCTCGAAGATGCTACTCGGCGCGTAAAGGCATACATGCAAAGCAGATATACAGTGGTAGGGGTGGTCATTTGGGTGTATCAAAAGAGCTCATTCAAGACATTGCTCCCTGAGATGGATCATGTTAAGATGAGCCTGAATCTGATTTTATCGGCTGCTACGTTTGAAGTCCAGAGCTTAACATGGGAAAACATGTCTTTGGACCCTAAAGCTGGTTTCAAAGAGCTCAAGGCAGATAGGTAAGTTGATGGGAAATACCTTGTTTATGCAGCGCTAATTTTCCGACTAGGAAGCGTCTGAACCTTGTCATTAGAAGTCAAATACAAACCATCAACAGCCTGGAGCGCCAAATTATGCGGATTTCCAGGACTCCTTTCCAGACCCTGAATTCCACAGAGTCTGTCAACTACCTGATCCCAAGCCACCAGGCCCTTACCGATCTCGGTAGGAGTATTGTTAGAACTGGGGCGGTCCCGAGGACTAGCAAATTGTCGAACCAGTCGCCTAAGGATCCAGGTGGGCAACCTGAGGTATTTACACACTCCAAATATCACCAATTATCATCTGTTGGCTTCATACTAACTTCTGTTTTCAGGTTCTCAATCCGGCACCACCATCAACTCACAGAAGCACTTCGAGGCACCGGGTCTCAAGACAAGCTCCTTCGGTCTATGAACCATTACGGAGGACTCCTAGAGAGCACGTACCTGAGCACCTCAGTGGAGGAAACCCGGTTCGGAGAATTCTAAAAGTCGACACGACCTCCTTGACTGAGGTCAGAAGCGGGTATGTGAAGTCTTCAAATGGCCAAATCATAGACATTGCCGCCTTTGTGGTCAAGGCCCTAGAGGGAAACATCATCTCTCTCCCTCAGGTTTTGAAGCTTGGGTTAGAACTCGAACGCCCTCAAAGTGACGAGCTCGCGTTATTAGACTTGGGCGAAGGGCGCCCCGAGTTGAGCATGGGAAACGTAGAACTCGAATGGAGGTTTAGCAGACATATAACTCGGCATTTTACAATACGATGCGAGGTAAGCGAACGCTGCCAACAGGAGTTGATACTTGGCAAACCGTTTCTGGGCATGGTTGCGCAACGCCGCAGTCGCCGAGTAAGATAGCAGACGATGTATATTTCTTTTACGAAAGGGCATCCGGGGATATACGTACGAATTGGATAACAGCAGGTGTGAGAAGGATTCCCGGTCGTTCTTGGAGAATTGAGGAATGTGGCACCATAAGCGGCGGCAGCTTACTTGATAACACACCGGAAGATCATATGGGGCAAGACGACATCAAAAGGGTGATCACGATGGACAGTGACTAAATGGCCTCAATGGCGTTTTGGTTCAGTTTAATGACACCATTTCAAAAAAAGAATGATACTAGAAAATTATACGACCAGTCCCTCTGCCTCCCGCCACAAGTCAACGACCAAGTATTCCTACATGCCTAAGCACAATTAAGTCAGGACCTAGAGCCTCTTTCAATACTCTCAGAAAACGATGCGTCTACTAGTACTAGCCTACAAGCACTGCCAGTAGTAGTCATTCAGCTTGGTACAGGTGTAAGTACCCTCACAGACCGTCGGCCCAGGCCAACTCACACCACCGCACTGCTGGTAATGGCCAGCTGTTTCCGTGATGGCTGGGCCGTCACTGGATACCGACGAGGGCTCTTCCGGTGCTGTTGTGGTAGAAGGCTGCGAGGCCACGGAGGTCGAACCGCCGCCGCTGCTGGCAGGGAGCGTGACTTTGCCGTAGAGGACACCGCGTCCGTTGGTCCCAACGTAGACGTAGTTGGCTTCGTTTCCGCTGCCTGCCAAGCGGCCGGAACTAATGGCCCCAAAGGTTTGGCTGTCGCCCTGGATGTCGGTCCAGGACGACCCGCCGTCAGAGCTACCGTACAGTCTGTCCCCGTTGCTGCCGGTGCCGAAGGCATACAGATTCCAAGTCGAGGAAGAGCCTTTTCCCAGCGAAATCCGGCGCGTGTCTGTAAGTGCAGTCGACACCTTTGTGAAACTTGATCCGTAATTTGTGCTATGGAAAATGCCAACGTCGGTGGAAACATACAGCTCGCCTGCCGTGGTGGGATGGGCCTCAATATCGCGAACAGAACTAGCTCCACTGAGCGTGCCGCCCGCTGAAAAGCTCGAGGCAGTGTTGGACGAGACGTAGAATGTTCCGCCGGAGCCGCCGTAGAAGTACTTGTTCTCGCGTTTGTCGGCTGCAATAACGGCGCTGGAGGGAAGACTGGAGACTGCCGTGAACGACGCGCTGTTCGAGGACCGGACAACTCCGTCAGACGAGGAAGACCAAAGGATAGTGTCGGCATCGGCCGAATAGGCGACCTCGCCTCCGTACTTTGAAGTGTCGGTGGCGTAGTTGATGGACCAGGTATCGCCGCCGTTGCTGGACACGGCGACCATGTAGTCTCCGGCGGCGTTGCCAACGCGAACGACGTTGCTAACCTTGTTGCCGGCGTAGTCGACACTGGTCGAGGTGGTCCAGAGCGGCGTGTCCCAAGCCTTCTCCGGCGCAGTTCCCAAGTCGGACTGGGTCAGGAATGTGAAGCCACACTCATCGCCAGCGGCAGCAAGGAGCTCGGTGCCTCCCGGGGCAGACTTGACCTCCTGGATTGAGTACTCTTCAATGCCATCCGCGAGAGACTTGGTCGTGACCTTTGAGGAAGTCCCCCAGTTTGTCAGATCATGCCCGCCGTAGATGGTCAGTCCGGTACCATACAGCCAATGATCACTGTCGAGAGGGTCGATCTCGAGGCTTTCGATCATCCAGCCCAACCACTTGGAGTCATTGTCGAGGAATTCGGTCTTGATCCAGGGAGCCAGCGACAGATCCATCGTGTGGTCACGCTCGACCGCTCCGCTAGATCCCCACTGCCATATCGAATCCCAAGAAGCGCCAGAGTCGGTAGATCGGAACAGCTGCGCGTCGGGCCACCAGGAGTTCAAGCTCGCAACAACGAGGGTTCCTGGCGCTTGAATGTCGACGCCGAGACCTCCGAACCCAAAGTAAAGCGAGCTCCCAGAAACAGGAGTGATGTCGTCCCACTCGCCCGACTCGATCCCGTAGCGATAGACAGCGCCCATGGTGCCATCATAAGGACCCGTGCCGTCGGAATAAGTCAAGTACAAGGCCTTCTCCTCGGGCTGAAGACGACACTTATGCGGGAAGTAAGTATCTGGCTGGCCGTCCACGGCGCTCCAAGTAGACCCGGCGTCCTCGGAAACATAGACCGATGCGGTAACGTTGTCGGCGGTTCCAACGAAAATGCGAGAGGTTGCGCTTCCAGTCTTGCCCGAGGTTGAATCGAACGTGACAAAGGTCAGACCCTGAAGATCGCTGTTGTATCCGTAGGTGTCGCTAGGATCAGGGGCATATGTCCCCACCGCTGTAAAGGAAGAAACCTTCTGGAAGCTCTGGCCTCCGTTGGTGCTCTTCCAGAGACCGTTTCCGCTCCTGGCTCCAAAGTACACGATGTTGGAGTTCTGGGGGTCGACTGCGAGGCGTTCACCGGCTCCTCGGCCGGGCATGTTGCCGCCGACCTTGAAGGACAAGTCGGTAAAAGTCCACGAGGCGCCTTTGTCGGCACTCTTCATGATTGAGCCGTTGCTAGGGTCCCAGCTGTTGGTGTACATTCCCACAGCCGCGTAAACAACGTCGGGATCCTGAGGGTCAAGCGCCAGGGCGTCGATGCCCCAGTTGTGCCTGACACCCGAGTCAGTGAACTTGCTCCGTCAAAGATGATGGAACAGCCTTACCAGTTGCTACTGTCAGCGATTCCGTCGGTGACTGCTGTCCATGAGTCGTCGCTGTTTAGCTTGTAGATGCCGCCGATATCTGTCCTTGCGTATGCCAGTCCCTGCTCAGTCGGGTGGAAGACGATGCCGGATACGAAACCACCTCCGCCTCCGATATGCACGTTTTCCCAGCTAGTTGCCGCCTGGACGGGCGCCAACACTGCGGCGAGAAACTTGAGATACTTCATCGTGGGATGAATGGGATGATAGGTGCTGCTGAGTTACCAGGTCATTGCTTCAACGTGGAGTAGCCGTGTTTTTATACTGCTGCCCAGTTATCCGATCCACTAGGCTTCACCACATCTTCGTCCAACTTAGAGTTCCTCGGTTGGATAATTGGGCCTTGCTCTCGATACTTCTGATTTCCCGCGAATCGTTTGGGTCTCATGGAGACGGTTTTGGGACCACGATCCTAGTGTCTCCATTCCCTACGCAAATGGAACATGAAGTTCCGACGGCAATCACGACAAAGGCTTGATGGGGAAGTTTACGGCGCTGCGGGAAAGCCCAAAGGGGTATCAGGGGCCGAACCCGATTAAGTGACCCGAGTTAGGGCCGGAATCCAGGCCCGAAGCGATCCCTGCCGATGTCAAAAGCCTATTCTAGTTCAAACATGTCGAAGATTCCGGATAGCGAGTACCGCAGTAAAGTGGGAAAGCCCATGTACCTTCTTGCCTATATAGAATCACTATTCTAACACGACGAGCGCTGGGTAGGGATGGTAAAATAAATGTTACAGCATAGGGAGTCGAGGTAGAGTGATATAATTGCAACGGAAATCCAGTACCTGGTATATACTAGGTTAGATTTCATTAATTGGTGCAGTTCGATGATCACTGGCAGGGGTATAAGATCAACTGCAAGGCACAAAGCTGTCCGCCCTTAGTCCAGAACGACAGCCGGCATCTCGGGTAGAAAAGCCGCTTTACATCACGAATCTCTCGCAGAACGCATGGAGCATCCGGGGTAGTCTTTCCCGAAGTGGCCTAGACAAGAACCACATCATATGTTCATCGGCACATGACAATAAAGCGAGGGTAAGGTTCTCGTAAGACTATTTCCACGGAAAGGACAAGGTTAACCTAATTATATCTTGTTCCGCCTGCCACCAGCACGCGTCCCAATCCAACCTCACCAGACCAGATGACGAATGAACCCCTCACTCAGCAAGCCAACATTGATGACAGCTCATGTGGGTACTAGACATAGGGGCATATTTGAGGTATACTGAGCCGAGATTTAGGTTAATAGGGGTTTAATAATGGTGACAAAGATCAAGTTTCAACTATATTGATCTTAATATGGTCACATATCATATGATCAAATTAGATGAAAGGTGTCTAGAGTAGTATAGACTTCAAATTCCACAAGGTCTTCCCGCCATCACACAGTACGTACATCAGTACCTGTCGCAATGGCTTTTGACCTGTCTGCCTCATTCTCCGTCAACGAATCCCAGCCCTCTCGCTCGTCCTTTGGCACCCTCACAAAGACGCAATCCAAAAGCAAACCCACGAATGCAATGGCTGCTCCGAAGTACAAAGCAGCTCTGAACCCTAGCACCTCCCCGAGACCATCTTTCGTCAGCTCTGTTTCGATCGTTCCAGCAAACCCAAGCCCCAAGCTGTTTCCATATAGGTTGAGTGTTCCGATGAGACTGCTTGCCACTCCTTGCTGTCGGCGTGTCACGCTGTTGCTAGCAATAATTTGAGCGGCCACATAGACAAGATCGGGGCAAAATCCACCGAGAATCATAGCTGGGAAAATCTGTGCCCAGTATGTCTGCTCCACAGGCATTGTGGCAAGCAGGAGGTTGGCACCAAGTACCATCGCAACGCCTGCGGCCATGATCCACTGTGCTGCGACTCTTGGAATAAGCCAAGCAGCGAGATAGACGGCTCCGAGAGAGCTGACTCCAAATGGAATAAAGTTGATGGCAGTTTGGAGCACAGAAAGCTTGCGCAAGGCTTGCTGCCACGAGATAGCATACCAAAGCGCAATTCCGATTGACATGTAGCTGAGTAGAACTACGAAAAACAGCGCTGCGAATGTCGGGGTCCGGAAAACCGAAAGTGGCATCACGGGCTCTGTTGCCCAATACTTCTCCCAAGCGAGGAACGCAAGGAACAAGGCAACAGAGACTATTAGGCACCCTATTTCGTAGTTTGTTTCCCAGCCTTCGGATGGCGCTTGGCTGTAACGCACTACGTTAACGGAGGATCTTGGAAGTGGTTGGCGTCATACTTACTTCCACACGATATTAAACAGCAACAGGCTGCTGAGTCCAAAAATAGCGCCTACATAGTCAACGTTTCCTCCCTTGTCCACTGGCGTTTCTTTGGGCATCAAGAAAGCAAGCCCAGCGAGTATAAGGCCTTGCGAGATGGCTCTATCGAGCATTAGAACTGCCATCAGCAGATTAGCAGAGAGGGTCACTCACAAAGCTATAAAGAGCCACTTCCAACTGACATATTGGGTGAATACGCCGGCCAACAAAGCGCCAATAACGCCGCCAATTGGTGGTGAAGCCGCGAAGAATCCCAACAGAAGATTGCGAGATCTTCCAGGGGGCGCTGTAGTGGTGATTGTAGAAACTGCATTTGGCATGAAAAAGCCACCACCAATGCCGGTCAGGGCGCGGGCGGCAATGAATGATTCATAAGTAGTACAGAACGCGTTGACAAGAGAGAAGATGGCGAAAATGGTACAGCCCAGTAGAGTGAGCTGTTTGTGTCCATAGACAGCTCCAAGGCGGCCCGTGATAAGCACAAATGCGCCCTGAGTCAGCCTGGTATGGAATGTTACTTGGTCTAGCCAGGAAACCATTTACGGAGAGACTCACGGGTAGGCTGCAGCCATCCAGTTTGACTGGCCGGGACCAGATCTATGACCCAGGTCGGCACTGAAGGAGAGTCCACCAGCAAAAGTGACAAAGTTGGAGGCAAACTATGGCCGATTATCAGCACTGGAGCATTGAACTAACTGGGGAGATCCTCACCTGCACAAGATTGGCACCAACAAGGAGAGTTGTGATAAGCAGTCTTGCAGTCGGACTCAGACTCAGCGATGGCACCGCTTCGAAAACGTGGGCGCTGGGTGGAGAGCGCGAGGAGGATTGCGGGGGAGAGTCATCAGGAAAGTTGATGCTCAACTGCCTGGGAGGCTCATGGAGGGATTCAAGTGGAACTTCTTGAAGCTCAATAACCGTCGTTTGCGCCATCGTCGAAGCTAACAAATTGTTCTATAATATAGTCCGTTTAGATCATGCTTATGGAGAGGAGAGGTCGGGCGGGGGACAGCTTATAAATCTCCGTACGTAATCAGGGAACGGAACAATTCAAGGAACAATTGCCCGATGTCAAGGTGGCCGTCCCAATCCGATTCGCCTTCGAAAATGATCGGCCTCGGACTAACTAGAAACTATCGCGATAGGCTGACACACACGCCACAAAGAGGCCAATGACCGAGGCACAGCGACAGTTTGTGACCACGATTACCACTCTCGATTCTCCTGTCATGTGTGAGATTGTATCGTTATGCCAACTGCGCGGGGTATGCGAGAACTCCGGCGTCATTATCGAGGGCTCAAGTAGCGACCGTTTCTTTCCAAAGTTGACTAAAATGTCAGGATCGGGCTACCTAAATATCATGGCGTATTTTAATAGTAGGATCGCGACGTTGCCTAAGTACGCTGTGATAGTTGATTGTGGATTGATGCAACTAAGTCTGTTAACTGATGAATGTGTACTCAAACCAAAGGGAGCTTGATGTATGCCACCAACCCAATTATTCAAGCAGCTTATCTAACACGAGGAGGATAAAGGCCTTGCAGAGGATGATCGGACAGAGGAATTTGAGATGTTATTACTGTGAGGTAGCATTCTAAGTAACTAGGTCACCTGTGTGTCTGTTCAGATATTTATTCAGGCAGAAATGTACCCGATCCTTTGTCCTTTAGAGACGAACCCTCCTATGCTGTTTCGGGAAGAAACTAAACCTTGCGGCAGTTGAACGACAGATGCTTGTAATAAAGCAAGCATTTCCGACAACATGGCATGAACATTTCGTCTCTAAGTTTCACCAAAACCATATTTCCAATTTCAATAAATGACTGTATCCTTGACAACTCAATACCCGAGCACCAATTTAGAGCTATCAACTATGCCAGTAATCTACCAAAACGTGCGCAACGCCAAAACCCTTCCACTGTTATCTCTCTGGGTAAATCACTTAGACCAAGAGCCTCTATCTACGGCTGCGACGAAGGTGGGCAAGAAGTCAGAGAGTGACACGATGTTGGGATAGTTGGATGTAACTGCGAGGGTCTTTTGCTGGAGATGACAACACATTTGAGGCTTATAGACGGGCATGAAGACCAGGTCAGAACTAGTATCATAGCCATCTTCCTATGACTTCACTATGAGAGATTAAATGGAGATACGTCGAAGAAATTTGGCGCCAGGCCCAAGCATTATTACCAAGGCGTCAATGCTAGCTAGCAGCAGCTTAGCTGATTCTGAACAGCATAGTTACTCTTCTACACTCTTAAAAAGTTACATACTGATATGTCGAGCACGTCGTAAGTAAGACAGCCCTTAACACCTTATTTTAATAGGCCACGGCAAGCAGCGGTCTCTGGTAGGAACAATATTCAGAAGCGACCACAAATCTCATCCATCACAACTCGAAGCGTGCTGGCACCTGTACTGGCGGCACCGGCACGACCTCAGTTCTTGCCATATACCCACCTCGATACGCATACGTAAACGTCCAGCCACTGCCGGCTGCTCCATGCTCGCCTGTATTATCGACGACGACGATGCCACTCGAAACATGCGGATACTTCCTCACCATCCGGAGCACAGCGTCTTCTGCAGCCTCGGTGGGCGACATGCCCCGCCTCAGGTTCTCGACTGCCTGGTAGCAAGGCAGAAACCTCATCATGATGTCGCCATCCCCAGTGGCGCCACAGCCACCGACGTCCCCGTCGACATAGGAGCCGCTCCCCGTGATCGGGCCGTCGCCCACCCGGCCAGGGATCTTGTGCGAGGCGCCATTTGTCGTAGTGCCTGCAGCCATGGTGCCGTCGGCGTGCAGGGTTATTATCGAGAGTGTGTCGTGGGATGCTTGACTGGTGTGGTCGCCTAGACTGCCCCCGGATTGCGGTAGATATGGACCGCAGGACGAGGACGCGTCCGGGCTGACGTCGAGTCGATAGTTGGGCTGGCATTGTGCTTCTTTCCACGCCAGACACTGCTTAGCCGATGCCTCGGTGGTCAGGTTCTCAGCCTTGAAGCCGTTCTGAATCGCAAAGTCGGTGGCGAAATCTCCAGCCAGCATCGTATGCGTCGTGTGCTCGAGCACATGGCGCGCAACGGAAATGGCATTTCGCACCCTGCGCAGCGCGGCGACCGCGCCAGACTTCATCGTGGTGCCGTCCATGATCATGGCGTCGAGCGTCGTCTCGCAGTTCTCATCCGGAGACCCGCCGTAGCCAACGCTGCCATCGCACTGGTTGCGCTCGCAAGTTATGCATCCGATCTCAACGGCATCGAGCGCGGAGGCTCCCTCGCGCTGTAGAGCGCCAAACGCAGCGTCCGTCGCCGCTGTGAAGTCGCCGCCCCATGTGTTGATGACCATTGGAAAGCCGGGCGAGGGACTGCCGAGGCTGGGGGACCCTGGGAAGAGGAGCAGCAGAACAAGTGAGAAGCGAGCCATAGTACGGACAAGGGCAGCTCAACTTGCACAAGTCAATGGCAATTAGTAGATTAGTTGTTCATTTGAACCTGTTATGGGAGGCTGTGATTCGCGCAAGCCTCACGTCGCCCTATTCGGAAGGTCGTTGCAAGTGCTGACTGATAATGATGAAAAGGGCGACTCATAGGTGCACAGCCGGCTGTGCGTTTAATATCACGTGATTAGCCGCACAGCCGGCTGTGCGAATAAGATCTATTATATAAGTAAATTAGATATATAGTATTATTAAAAGAGGGTTATTTACTATAAGTTAGCCTTTTAATTTAATAATTAGTAGCTTTTATAGTATTAATTTAACTTTCTTTACTCTTCTTTTACTATAATAAACTTAATTAATATTTCTTATTACTTTTCTAATAATATTCTCTCTCCTAAAAGCTACTTCTACTTATAAGAGAAAGTAACTACTATAATTAATATTTAGATAGTACTATAAGGCTATATTTTTATTATTAAAAGCTCTTAAAAGACTCTTAGTAGAAGGACTAGTATTATCTTTAATTATAACTATAAAGCTAGTTATATCTTTTCTACCTTTAGGAAATAGTAATAGAAAACTATAATATATTATATAAGATATCTTTTTTTTATTATAGTAAAAGAAAGCTTATATAAGATTATATAAAATCTAATATATTATTTTAAGGCTAGCTTTAATTAATATAATTATAAACTAAGCTTTAATAAGATAGTATATCTAATATATTATTAACTAGTATTTTTAGATAAATTAATAGTTTACTAACTTACTAATATAAGTATTATACTAAAAGAGATTAAATCTTATTTATATATAACCTTAAATATACTTACTATATAGTAAGATATTTATAACTATATTATATAAGATAAGTAAGAGTATACTAAAGGCTAAAATAATATATATACTCTTACTAATTAGCTTAAGAGTAATAGCTTTTAAAGTTAAATTTATCTTAATAAGAGTAATAAAATTATAGTAGTATTATTTATATATTTATAGTTACTAGAATATCTTAAATTATATCTAAAAGTACTTATATTAGACTATATATATAAGACTAATAAGTATAAGATATCTCTTCTTAATATAGTTAGTATTAATACTTATAAGTGATTTTTTTATATTATATTTATATTTCTTAATAATAAGAAAGAGAATAACTTTATTTAGGCTTTTAAGTAGTTATAGTATTTATATAAGCTTTATAAAGTAGCTTTTTTATTTATAATACTTATAGATTACTATCTTACTTATATAAATACTATTTTCTCTTTTTTTTACTTTCTTAAGTTAGCCTTAATATTATACTTTTAGTATATTAATAAAACTATCTTAAGTTATTATATACTTATATTTACTTAAGATAAAAGTAACTTTTAAGAGTATAAAAAGTAAAAGATATTTTATAGTTTATAGTATAAGATTATTACTTTAATAACTAAGAATATTTATAATAAGAGGCTTAAAAAGTTTAAGAAGTAATATATTCTTACTTATCTTAATAAAGTAAGTTATATTATAAAAACCTAGTTAGATCTTTATAAAGAGAGGTTTATAAAGGTATAAGTTTACTAATATTTACACTTTAAGTAATATATTATATTAAGAGCTAAAAGTATTTATTAGCTTATTAAGAGTTACTTAAAAACCTTATAAGTTAATCTTTTTAAGGCTTAGAGGATTATTAAGCTTATTTTATTAAACTAGCTTTTTAAACTTAAAGCTAACTAAGCTAAGTAATAAATTAGTATATCTTTTAAGCTATTTAAGATATTATATAGTAATATTTATAGTTAAGTCTTATATAAGGCCTTATAGAAGGTTAAGACTTAGTAGAAATAGCTATTAAAAGATTATCTTTTATATATAAGAGTTTTTATTAAGACTCTTAGTCTATTATATACTTATACTTTTTAGCTTTTACTAGTATAAAGTTTACCTTTTTAGCTATATTATTTTTATTTATATTAGTATCTCTAATAATTAGAGACCTCTTAGCTTATTATTAAGCCTTATAAGTAGTTTAATTACTTAGTAGTTACTTTAATATTACTACTAATAAGTATATAATATAAGCTTTTTATATTTAAATATATTAAAAAAGCAGTATAACTAAAAGTACTACTAATATATTTAAGATATTATAAGTAGAGTTATATAATAAGATTTAAAGTATACCTCTTATATTATAAGTATTTACTATAAGCTTCTGCTTAAATCACTATAATAATATATATAATTACTTACTTTATAACTTACTTACTATTCCTATTATCCCTAACTAGATTATTTATAACATTTAAGACTATAACTTATATAATAATATATATAATAATATATATAATAACTTATATATTATCCTTTATAATAGCTAAACTAGTAACTATTATAATACTTATATTATAAGCTAATAACTCTTATACTATCTTTTAGTAATATAAAAAAGTATAAGAGGCTTAGTTTATTATATTATCTTAAAGAGCCTTAAAGACTAACTAGTAATACTAGAGGGTAATAAGACTACTTTTATACTATAGTAAAGTAGAATATAACTAGTATCTTAACTTTAAGTAAATAAGAAGTTATTATAAGATAGAAAGTAGTATTAGAAACTAGACTAAAAAGAAAATAATAAGTTATCTTAATTAGAATAAGACTAAAAATAAGCAGGTTAAATAGAATATAAGAGTAAAAATAGTAAAATAGCTATTCTTAAGGTAGTAAAATATATAAGATATTTAAGATATAATAAAAAGAGATTTTTAATTATAAAAAAGATAGTATAATAATAAGAACCTCTTCTGCTAAAATATAAATAAGAAATAAGAAATATAATTATAATATATTATTAGAAAGAGAAAAAAAAAAGAATCTCTAAGTATAAATATAGTAATTTAATAGCTTAATTTAATATAGTTTTAGCTAAGTTCTTATATAAAGTTTTATAAGCTTAATAGTTATATATAAGATAATAAGAGAAGTAAAAATAATAATATAATATTATATTTATTAAACTATTTAATAATATTATTATATTTCTTACTATATCTACTAAATATATCTCTCTCTTTATACACTGTTAGCTTACACACACACTATAAAACTAACTTATACTTATATTATTAGCACCCCTCTCTTACTAGAGAGCTTTTATTAGAGCTTAAGTAGTAGTAATAACAGTAAACAGCAGGGCTTTATATGTTTTATACATATAAGTATAAGCTGTGTAGCTACCTACTATAGTATTCACCTAGTCTTAGTAGAGACTTACTATACTATTCTTACCTATCTGTGTAATATATACAGAATAAGAGATAGCTTATACTACTCTTACTAAAGTAGTAAACTCCTCTCTTAAAGTAGTAGCACTTTTTATCTTAGCCTGTCTCTTTCTCTTAGCCTATATAAGATTAGCTTAGATATATAGCGGATTTATAGTAAAAGAACTTACTCTTATAGCTAGTATTATTATTATTATTAGTATTAAAATCTATATATAAACAGATTAGTATATATAGCTATATCTCTCCTACTAAGAGATTATACTAAGTTTATTATCTTTATTATTATTATTATTATTATTATTATTATTATTATTATTATTATTATTATTATTATTATTATTATTATTATTATTATTATTATTATTATTATTATTATTATTATTATAGTTATTATTCTTAGCTATATAAAGTTAGCTACTATAGTAATAAGACTATAATAAAGCTNNAAATATATTAATAAATCCTAGAAAGAATATATATTAGTAATATATTTAAGACCTAAAGCTAATATAAGCCTAATAAAAAGCCTAGAGAGAAAGCTACTTATAGAGGTGTTAAAAAGAGAAGAAAAAAAGAAAGATATTATAGTCTAAGAGACTAAATAATAAACAATAAAGATCTATATAGCTGCTAATAGCTGCTAACAGCTGTTAAGTATTAGGTTTATACTAGCCTTTAGCTACTAATAACTATATTATTAGCTAACTTACTAATAGCTAGCTAACTTACTAACAGCTAGTTCTGCCTACTTAAAATCTTAAGCTCTTAGCTGTAACTGTAAAGTAACCTAGATATATCTAGCTAGTATAATTTTAATACTTAACTGCTCTACTCTTATAGCAGACTAGGTGCTTAACATTTAGTTAACTATTTCTCTCTTTTTTACCTTTTTTTTTCTTTTTCTCTTTTTTTCTTATCTTTTTTTCTCTTCTCCTCTTTTTAATTTTTTTCTAGCTCTTTAAGAAATAAGATAACTCTAGTCCTAGTAAAAAAACTATTTACTTATATATAGTAATAGTATAAGAGGCTTAACCTAGGTTTATTATATAAAGAATATAAGTTTTTATCTAATTTTATAGTTTTTCTTATATCTATATAAAATAGAAGTACTATCTACCTTTTAGGTCTATAAAGTATAAATAAATAAATACTAAATATATTTATCTAAGATAATATACTAAATATATATTTTTAATCTTTTTATTACCTAAAAATTTTATAAGTTACTAGTTATTCTTATAGTAGCTATTAGTTATATTATATCTAAGACTATAATACTTATATTATAATATAAAATATTAAAAGCCTAAAGTTAATTATAAGTTTATATAGATATTATATCTAAAAGAGAGTGCTATTATTAAAAAATATTATTAAAATACCTAATATATTACTCTCCTCTAATCTAATATCTAAATAGTAGTACCTTTATAGTAATATACTACTCTTAAGAAAAATATTAAGTAGCTTAAGCTCTTATAAGTACCTAAAGGTTTATATATAGTACTATAAGAGAGGTTAAATCTATTAGTAAGATAGTAGTAAATCTCTAATACTTAATAAAAAATAAGACTAATAATATATAAGAAAAGCAGCTTAGTAGCTATTCTTATTAGTTATTAATAATAAGCTATAAAATAAATTAGTTATTATAGTTTACTATTAAAAGCCTTACTTATATTACTATACTATCTATATAAATTAGAAAGCCCTAAGTATTCTAATACTAGCTTAGTTATAATTATATATCTTTATAGTAATATTTAATAAGAAATAAAAAGCTTTTTCTAAAAGGTAAAACCTTACTTTATATACTATATAATAAGAGTAATTAATATATATAGTTATAGCTATAATACTATAATAAGATAATACTATTATAAGATATTATATATTTATTATAGTCTTAAAAACCCTAATATATTACTAAGAGATTAGATAATATATATTAAGTAGCTACTTATACTATAAATTATCCCTCTATTTAATTATATTAAGAAAAGCTATAATATTATATATATATATTATACGCACTAGCATCTGGCTTATATAACAGATCTTATTCGCACAGCCGGCTGTGCAGCTAATCACGTGATATTAAACGCACAGCCGGCTGTGCACCTATGAGTCGCCATGAAAAGTTACTTATGACTAAGTTGAAGCAGGGATGGTTGGGTCGGCTTATATAAACCCCAGACGTGCCCCTCATACCGCCGGAGGTTCTCTCTCTGCTTATTATCGCCAACTTTGCTATCTGTTCATGAAGCTCTTTGGGAAGTGCTGCATCCACAAGGACCTAAGCTACAGCATACGTCAATTGAACCCCCGATAGAGAAATAGACGTAGCCAATTGATCCCGCGCTGTGCCATTACATGCTATAAAATGGAACCAGTTGCATCTGCATTCACTTCCGACCAGTCCAGCCTGGACATGGTCGCAAGCTTCTTGAAGTCCGCCATTTACGTCCACCGTGTGGCAGCCGCGATTCATCGTATCGACCACCCATCAGAGGTAGCGGCTTCAGATGATGACTTGGCCGGCGCTGTCAATGCCTTGTTGCCTTCCATGGAGCAGATGGCGACGCTCGTACAAACAGGAGCGAGTTGCGCAAATGACGCCTCGCATCTGATGCATGCTTGTATCAAGATTGGGCAAGACCTGTCTGTGCATCTGCAGCGTCTTCAACCATCGTTGTCAACTGCAGACGTCGGGCAAGTCGACGCAAACCAAGTCAGTGCCCTCTGGCCTCGTGAGGATGTCGATGCTCTCGGTTCCCGGCTGTCGGAGCTCATGAAACGATGGGAAGCATTGCAGTCATCCTATGGGTATGTCTTGTGCCGTTTCCTGCATCTGCCTTAACAGTGGCTGACACTGGGTCATCAGAACTGCCGAAGTCAGCCTAACGCAGGCCCTGCCTCTATCTCTGCTGTCTCTTCGAGACGTGGCTCCCAGCGAGGACGTCGGGTCTGATACGGCGGACACTGCTGGCTTGACGGAGAAGAACCACCCGAGGCCTTCTCTGAAAGACAGCACCAAGGACATACTCTTCAATACCAATGTCCCTGGCGCCAATCCGTCAGGTAAATCTCAGCTCGCTCCCGTCGGACTTGTCAACGACTTTCTCCTCGACAGCCTCGCATACAAGAGCATGCTTGATCGTGAAGGCGAAGTCACAAAAGCGCACAGCCAGACTTTGCAGTGGATCTTTGACGGCACGGTGCTGGGTGACACCCATCGGAACACCTTCAGCAACCAGTTCACGACATGGCTCAGAACCCCAAGCCTCGGCTCCATCTACTGGATCACCGGGAAACCAGGATCCGGCAAGTCGACATTGATGAGGTTTCTCTCTCAGCATCGTGTTTCCAAGAACCACCTACAATGCTGGGCCGGAGACCGTCCAGTTTGTACGGCAGGCTTCTTCTTTTGGACCAGTGGCTCTCAGGAGCAACGATCACAGACAGGCTTGCTGCGCTCTCTGCTCCATCAGCTGCTTTCCGCCAACCCAGAGCTGGTACCTTCTAGTTTCCCAGTGCTCTGGCAGAAGGTGCGGCACATGAGTACCAAGGAGAGAATCAATCTCTCTCTAGAATGGACTCTGCCAGACTTGATGACTGCGTTCCACGCTTTGTTGGATGCTGCGCTGCCGTACATGAATATTTGCTTGTTCATCGACGGCCTCGACGAATTCGACGGCGATCACAACAGCATAGTCAAATTCTTCCAAGCCATTTGCGCCGGAAAACACGGCAGAAACATCAAGATGTGTCTCTCCTCGCGCCCATGGGCCGTCTTCGAGCGTGCTTTTCAAGCCACTGTCCCCAATGCACGGCTGCAGGATCTCACGTACGAGGACATGCACCGATACGCCAAAGACCAGCTGAGGCGCAATGTGCTTGTTCGGAGGCTGTTCAGGAGCACCATCGACTCCGGGCTTACCTTGATTGAGGGCATCGTGCA
This sequence comes from Corinectria fuckeliana, assembly GCA_019137255.1. Taxonomy (NCBI): domain Eukaryota; kingdom Fungi; phylum Ascomycota; class Sordariomycetes; order Hypocreales; family Nectriaceae; genus Corinectria; species Corinectria fuckeliana. The sequence goes on along the minus strand of WPDH01000174.1, from coordinate 60,135 downwards.
ACAAGCAGATGGCGTGTTTCTCTGGGTGAGGCTAGCGGTGGAGAGGATGCTGAGTCTGTTTAAGAATGGTGATGGCATAGACGATATGCAGAAACTCCTCGAGAGTTTCCCGAGAGAATTGGAAGGGTTTTTCAACAAACTGGTCTTCGAAGACCAGAATGAGCCTCAAATCATGGAAGCTGCTGCCGTTTTCCAGCTCATATGCGCCCGAGAAGTTGTCACCGATTTCATCAAAGACGAGTCGTCAGCTTCTTTAACAGTCTGGGAACTTGCATATGCTCTCAATGAGGACGATGACATGTCAGCACTAGAGCGCGAGGTCCAAGAAGCCACAGATGAAGAGATTGTATCTCGATGTGAAACAGCAGCGGCGCTTGTCCTAGCACGATTCTCAGGGCTTTTGACTCTCCATCGACAACGGAGGTTAGGCAATCTACGTACCAGATTTGGAGATGGAGATGGCCAAGTAGACGCACGAAGTCTCGCGGAGCACAAGGTCAAATACATCCATCGGACTGTACGAGACTGGCTCATGGAACCTCATGGTGCATACCACCGACTGCAGGGCACATCCAGCCCGTCGTTTGACCCTCATCTTCGCCTGCTGAGATCCTACGTGCTACGACTGAAGTGGCCGCTCGAAGAGGTAGAACACCATCGAAGGCTTGATGAGTGGTATCCGGACATTGCTATCGCCATGACGCACGCGAGGTACATGGTCAAAGACCCAAAGCATCTCCAACGCCCGTTCTTGAACGCCATGGACGGGACTCTCTCGTGGTACTGGTCCAGAAAGCCCTCGGACCCGTATGACCACTGGGCTAGAACCTCGTTTGGCTCGTACGAGGTGCGCATGAAGGCACCTCCGATCCGCCATCCGTTTCTCTTCCTGGCAGCCAAGTTTGGGCTGACTAGGTATGTCTGTGGGGAGCTAGCGGAGCAGCACCAGGGACTAGAGGATAGCCCAGAGGAAGAAACCACTAGTGAAAGACATGCCACGCCGCTTCTGTCGTATGCAACCGAGTTTCTCTGCTCCCGAAACAAGACCATATTCCCTCTCTCGGACCCTCGGCTCGTGGAGTATCTCCTAGCGCACCCGTCTCAGGCCAACCCAGGGCCCAACTATCGATATACCGACTTCTACACTCTCGCCGAAACGACGCCCTGGCTAGCGCTGCTGCGCCATCTACGCAGTGCCCGTCGAAGGGGTTGGATCGAATACTATGACATCAACCCAGAGGGTACGCAGCGGTGGGCTCGGATTGCGCGGCTATTCATCGAGAAGGGTGGCGCGGATATGGGAGCGGTGGTTGTGAAGGATGCCTGGGACGCGGAAATTACGGCGGTGGGCGTTTTCAAGTTGCTGGAGGAGACTTATGGAGCGGTCGAGGTTCAGGATATCAGGGTTCTATTGGAGGATAGATAGCAATGGGTTTTTCGTGGGAAAGATGACGACGAAAGTCTCCCCACATCCGCAAGCAGCAAGTTTATCAATCTCTTGAATTCAACTTGCCTGCCCTTAATCTTTCTTTTTCATGTATGAGACCCCTGGTTTGGACGTCGCGGGGTAATTAGCAGTTGTATTTTCACGACCAAGGCTCCAGGCGACCCCTCCGTCACCTCCTTCGATCACCCGCCATCCCCCCATAACTGTCGCCTCTTTCACAATCATGGTATATTCACAGTGTTCTGTGGAAGATGAAATCCCCAATTTCTTTGCGAAACCGTCCGCCAGTCGTCCAGATTGCGATGCGCGCGCAGAGGAGCTCGTTAGGGGGAAGGCTAAACCCGTCGCCGTGCAAGGCAATTGCAGCTACTCCGTTTATGCTGGGCCATGTCTTGATAACGTTGTTCAGTTCCGACTGAGGTCTTTGCAGCTCGACATGAAGATCGCTTCACTGGCGAGCCAGGTGTATGGATCTTTGGCTCTAACAGTCTCGTTTGAGGGCCAAGTACGAGACAAGTCGAAAGATAAGGAACCTCTGTATGTATATGTTATGAGCCGAATCAAGGGCATGACCCATCTGGACTTCATTCTGGCACATGATCCCCCCGATAGTTCGCCAGAGAACTTCACCCACCGCCAGAGACTAATGGCAGATGTGGTACGGTAAGATAGATCACCAACCGACTGACATCTTCACTTCTCTGATACTGTCTGGCCGGTAGATTCTTTGCTCTTGCGTGGAAAGCGCCGCAGCTAGTTGATTAAACCTATCATGCAAAGGTTAGAGAGACGCTCGTTAGGGAACTACAGATGTTGCTTGAGGCCCTTCCGGTTCAATTGCACCACATTATTCGGAAGTGCATAGACTCAATGGACGTTATACTCTCACTTCTAATAGTACTTCTCCACAGAGAATTTGGCCCCTGCAATTTCATTGTCGATGAGGCAACTTGCCACCTGGTCGGAGTCATTGACTGGCTGAGGCGGAGATCTGTCCCTTCGGCCTGAACCTCCACTCTCTACAGAGTCTAACCGGGAAACTGCACCTTCGGAACGGCTGGGTGCGGTATGATGACTATGACACCTTGCACCATGTCTTTTGGACAACCTTCAAAGACGAAGTCGGCGGCTTGGCGGATGATCGCATTGGAGCCATCCGACTAGCCAGGACTACGGGCTTGTTGCTGTCAAGAGGCTTTACCGGTCGCCTTGTAAATGAACCAGAGCCCGTTCCCATCGGGGACGACGAACGTGGACGCTACAACATGCTATCACTGGATGGATTCCTAGTCAACCCCGCAACAAGGTTTGAGGGCATCGAATGAAGGTATGACAGGCGCAATGAGTTTTCATCAGTCATTTGTCTTGCCTGGTAATAGTCTTGATAGAGGCTACAGGCACTTTGAAATATTTCTTCATTTAGTATCCTGTCTTGCGGTTGACTTTGTTAATAAGACCCCGTCCCTCGCTCAGTCTCTCCAGGTTCAACCTGAAGATATCCAACACACGCTGGTAATACGCGTTGGACGCGCCGCTGACATGGGGAGTAATGGTGACGTTCTTCGCCTTCCACAGCGGGTGGCCGTCGGGAAGGGGCTCGGGGTCTGTCACGTCGAGGGCAGCACCGCGAATCAACCCCTTATCAAGGGCCTCGATGACATCGTCGGTGTTGACGATGGGACCACGCGCAATGTTGGACACGTAGGTCCGCTTCTTGGACAGGACCTCAAACTCGGGTTTGGAAATCAGGTTCTTCGTCTTGTCGGTGAGCGGGACGGCGATGACGAGCAGGTCGAGACCCGAGCCGAGGAACTCGTGGATGTCTTCCGTGGAGCCGCCCGAGAACCACTTGCTCGGGAGGACGCCCTCGGGGTCGCCGAGGCCCGCCGGCGAGTACGAGTTGTCACGCCGGGACTCAGGCGTCGTGCGCGGGTTCAGCGTGTAGGCGTGCACGTCCATGCCCATGGCCTTGGCGACGCGAGCGGTTTGGCGGCCGATGCTGCCGTAGCCGAGGATGCCGCTGTGGAGGCGTGAGATGGGTGCTCTACCGAGAGGTGCGGCTTGACTTACACTCGTTTTCCAACGGCGTCCTCGGAGTTTTCCGGGTTGTCTGCGATCCTCTTCCATTTTCCTTCTTTCTGGAATTCATAATATGTAGTCACTTGACAGTGTTAGTCGTTTATACAAGAAGACTGGAAGCTTAGACCTGGTCCAGGCGTTTTATACATAGACATACAGTGATGTTGGAACGAGAGGAAGGTAGTAATGACCCATTCTGAAATCTGGGGTCTGCAGCAGCATCAGCATGTCGATTCCTTCCAAGGACAGAGTTCCAGGGCATCTCACCCGTGCACGCCGTTCGCCGTGCAGAACGGAATCTTGGTCTCCGAGAAGAAGGGCTTGGGGATGATGTGGTTGGCGCCGGCGCTGGTGAGTTGGACATATTGAATGTGAGGGGCCTGCTCGACGGTTGGGAGCACGGTTGACGTGAGGAACAAGGTGGTGTCCTTCCACTCGTCGTCGTTGAAGTCGCCACCAATCTCGGATCTGCCCCAGGGGACCTCGTAGAGCTTTATCTTGAGGTCGGGGAACTGGCTGCGGATGGCCTCGATGGAGGCGGCTGGCGCAGGGGTGGTGGTGAGGATGATGGCCTTGTGCCCTTTGAGGGTCTTGTTGGTGGTGATCTTGACCAACGTCATGGTTGAGTCGTGGATTCAGACGGGGCTTTTTCTGATAAGCCAAGTAGATAGCTGACGGACGTTGAGATGGACGGGATCTTAAATCCTGTGATATCCGGACCGTTCTCCAAGAATGCGGAGGTTCTTATCAGATGACAAATCGGGATCATCGCCATGCTGCCTTTGGCGCCAATGTGGGGTAAAGTGACGCCTTGGCCAAAGGCGCATCACCACTGGATGGAGGTTGCAAAGTTGGGGCGGTTTCTCTCAGTTTGGGGCGAATGTTGTCATTATGCGAGTGGGATGTGGGATAATTAATGTTTTTGGGGGGCTTGTTATAAGGCTATTTTGTTCCCCATGGGCCTATGCGGTACTAGAACAGAACTGCCACCTCGTACTTTGTAACGTATTATTTTGGCACGAGGAAATGTAGGTATTGGGGGATACTCTTCGTTAAACGTCCCCTCAAACTGGGTAGCAAGTTTATAGTCGTTCACTTTTTTTCTTTCTTTTTAAAAAAAAACAAAAAACAGGGCGTGCTACCGTCAGTACCTGGAGAGGATTACCTCCACACGCCGACGGAAATCGCAGGTAACAAGACCACGTAGACTAATAGAATCACAATGCAAAAGTGCCGAGGGACGAACCTGGAAGCCTTGGACAAATGCCTTTTGACTCAGCCACCGCCAAACCCCCAGCCCAACTACAGTGGTGTACTACCAAACTAGCGGAACAGGCTAGTGGGCGTTTTCCAAGGGACACTAGCCGCTAGAGCCCAGGACTAACGGCGGGGAGCTAGCTTCTATGTATTTTGCCCAAGGCTTCCATCCATCCATCTCATCCTCTTCCAACCAAGTCGTAGATAGGCTAACAGCGACAGCCAACTTCAGCCGCACACTCGGCGCGCCAGCTCCAAATATGGCTTCATTTTCCCTTCCATCAGTAGGGCCAGAAGCTGCTGCTCTTCACCCATCACCAACCCACTACTGAGCTAGGAACCCTCTAGCCTTGTTGTCCCCCGCCAAACAACACCTTACCTTCGCCACCACAACGCCATCGCCCATGAGCTCACAAACACTCCCGACTCCGACGACAGCTCCTCCTCGCCCAGACTCCTCGTCGCTCCCAGTCCCCGCGTACTCGGCCGCCGACGATGACTCGCTCTTTGCACGAATCGAGCAGGCCACGGCCCTGAACCTTCCGATCCTCCATTCTCCCGGATACGAGTCTTCCTGGCGCAGCTTCGACGGCGAGCTGTCCGGCGCCGAATACGAAGCGCTCTCCCTCGAAAACCACATCGTCAGCGCCTTCTTCGCCGCCATAGAGGTCGGCCACGATGACGTTGTCGCCGACTTCATCTCCCGCGGCCTCGTGTCCCCGGACACGACCAGCCAGCGCGGGGAAACGCCGCTCCTCGCCGCTGTGCGCGCCGGCAAGACGCCCATGGTGAGCAGGCTGGTCGCTCTCGGTGCCACCGTCAATGCTTTCGGCCACTCGATAGATGCTGCACCCGCCGGCGCCGACCACCTCTCGTACCCGGACCGCACGCCGTTGCAGCTAGCCGCCGAACGGGGGCACCTCGCACTGGTGAGGGTTCTGATGGAGGACTATGGCGCCGACGACAGCCTGATTGCCCCCGACGGCGCCATGGCGCTGCGGCTGGCTGCTATGAACGGCCATCGCGAGATCGTCGAGTACCTGCCCGCCCGGCGGGGTGGCGCGTGGTTACGGTGGAAGGCTGTGCATGCGGAAGAGATGAGGCGGGTGCGGCGAGCATTCCGTCACATATTCCGCTTCGTAAAGTTGCTGGTCTGGGATTCTACCAAGTTCATGGTCTACACACTCCCCAAGGAGCTCGGAAGATCCGCGTGGAAGCGTCGCCATCGAGTTGCTGCGTGGTGCAAGCGATTGCCTTCGCGGGCCAAGCGGTTCGTCGTGGAACTGCCCACCCGTTTGAAGCATGGTGTTCAGGAAGGCTGGAAGGTTGTCAAAGAGATTCCCCACGTCCTGAAGAGGCTCGCTCAGGCAACTTGGAGGACAACCAAGGCCATTCCCGGAGCTATCAAGACCTTCCTCCTGTGGGTTGGCCGTGGCTTCAAGACCGTCGGTGAAGCCATGTTCAACGTGCTGGCTCGGATGGTCTCGCTGCTGCACACGGCCGTAACCGCTGTGTTGTCTTTCTTCCGCCGCATCACCGCCAAGGACGTCTGGGACGGCTTCTGCTACTTGGTCCGAGGCATCTTCGTCGACACGCCCCAGGCTATTTTCGACTTCCTCGCGTCGTTCGGTAAGATGAGCTACAAGGTGCTCAAAGGCCTGTTTGGCTTCTTTGGGAAGGTGGTGTACTGGATTACCATGGCTATTCTTGAGGTCATTGCTTACATTCCCACGAAGCTGTGGCAATGCCTCGCGGCCATAGGGCGGTCGGCGCAGCGCGGGTTCCAGGAGGTGATGGCGAATATGGATCCGAAGCGGATGTAGACGGGGGGGTCTTGGCGTCGCTCGCGGTGCTGGTTTATTTTGTGTGTAGTTATGGATGAGAGAAGTTTTGGAATTGTGGCTCCGAAGATGGAGAGAGACAACTGAAGTGGCGTACTAGTTCGGAGCTGGACTGACAGACAAGTCTCGCCTATGTGTAATGTATTGAGACAAGATACCCAAATTTCCAAAGAGCAGCACGATTGAATTGAGGGCGTTATGTACTCCACGGACAATACGAAGTCATTGGACCGAAGGCAAGCACAGAGGAATGAAGTTGGCAGGGACAATGTGGATGTTTCGGCTCGTAGCATCATCTTCCAAGGTCGAGCTGAGACAGTAAATGCCATGAGCCAACCGACAATAACGCAGCTTGCTCTAGTTGCCAATAGACCAAGTAGACTAACACTAGAACATCCATATCATCCGCCGTGGCGTCCCAGCTGATGAGGGCACAAGGCTTCCAGAAAGAGTGGAAGGACAATGCGCTTCTTGCATCGATGGCCAACGTCGGCTGGCATGCCCAGGATGTCTGTACGGCCGGTTGCAGCTAGTTGTTCTAACCCCCGGCGGCATGTGAGTCCCCTTCTACTCAGAATAGAGGCGAACGCTGAGTCCTGTTCCTTAACGACGGCTTCGAGACGTACGAGGACGTGCGGTTCCTCTCGGGAGACGACCAAGTCGGCGGCGTGGCGTTCCGGTGCGACTACGACTGGTTCTTCAGCGACTACTACGAGACGGAGGTCGCCGGGATCGTCTACGTGCCGTACATCCGGTTCTACTTAAACGACGACCCTGGTCGGCAACCGATACCCGACAGGGCCGGCGCAGGTTGGCGTTTGGATGTCTGGGAGCTTCCGATTCACGGCGTCGGCGGATGGGCGCCATCGCATATGGATCGATGCTGCGAGTCCGCAGCCGCCGACTGGCGTTGGAGGCGGGGGCAATTTCTTGTCTGTTGATAACATACAATACTACCTCGAGTTATAACTTGTACTATTAGGGTAAGCTAGTAACTGTCCCTTGGGGGTATGTGGAGTACTTGAAGACAGGACAGCCGGTCCAGTAGTGGACCAAAGGACTGTTGAATTGGCCTTTCTTTATGATAGAGGGCGCCATCACTCGTGCATATAAAGTTTACAGGCTCTATAAAACCGTTGACTTGAATATGTCCGTGCCTTGTTGATCGGGTTGCTAATCAAGTATGCCAAAGAGCCGCCTACACCATGCTGAACAACCGCCTTTGCTGTTCGCGTATAGCCTTGGCTAAGCAAACTAGAACTGAGGTCGTCCACGGCATCATATGAAACACAGTTCTACTTGTGGTAAAAGTTATTAGATCCTACGGTAACTATACTACTCAAAATGACGTACTTTCTTACAAACTCAGCTATCATGCTCTCACAGCGCGAAGATGTGCCAGAATGTAGACTAAAGGTTCTTCCAGTAATGCATCTCAGGGTGCCTGCTCGTTAACAGACCTCTGTAGAACACTGTTCTCTTCGACATCGATTCCATCTCTGGCAGCAGATTTCCACGCTCACTCCATCTTAAATATCCAGAGTAACCGTCTTCGGTCAGCCGGGCATCCCCAGCAACAAGTGGCATTAGCTACTGCGTAGAGGGAACCCGATTCCAAAATTGAGGGAAGACTGATCTACGAAGTAGTCACATGCAGTATATGGATCAACCATGTATGCCAGCTCAGAAGTCCATTGGTGGATCTATTCATCCAGATTCAGATCAGCACAAGGATCAAAAGAACGCGGTTCCAGATGGATGTTGCTTGTCGGGAACGGGCGGAAATATCATGAATTCTCGTTTCATCTTTACAAGGCCTCGTGGACACGCCCACGTCTACAACAACAAAAAAAGGGACCAGGAGACCTGGCAGTGTCGCTCTGGCTGGTGTGAGTCTGGTCTCGCTTGGATCGAATCGGGCGTTAGGTTTCGCCTTGTCGCCTCACCTCATAAAGAAAACCTTCCAGGTCGTGAGACTAAGATCAGTTGGTGTTGATCCGGATCTTATTGAGGGATTGAGAGGTATATAAAAGGCGCAAGCATGCTAGAAATAGTCACTTCCTCACAACGGACATTTTAGTTCGGCAGAATACAAAGAATTTTTGCTTTGGCTTTTTTTCTTTCTAAATGCGAGGTCATATATACAGCAGAAGATTCAATAACCACTCGCCGCCTAAAAGGTAAGGCTTCCATGTATCATAGCCACACGCTCTACGTGTTTCTTCAGCACTCGTGGGAGTTCGCTCAGCCTGCAGAACTTAAGCACGGATGGGAGCGATGTTGCGGCTGCGGACATCGCGGGCGTGCTGGCGGACCTTCTTGCTGCGCTTGGCCTTGCGCTTGCTGCTACAGGCAGAACCGGAGCCGGAGCCGGCGCTGGTGGTAGCGGCGGGAGTGGCCGCGGCCGAGGTGGAGGTAGCGATGACGATAGGGGCGACGGACTCGGAGACGGCGGCCGGGGTGGTAGCAGCAGCGGCCGAGGTGACAGCAGCAGAAGTAGCAGCAGCCTCGGTGGTGGCGGCGGCGGCGGCGGCAGAAGTGGCAGCGGTCGTAGTGGCAACAGCAGGCGTGGTCTTGGCAGCTGAAGCAGCACCGGTGGCCTTGGCGGTACCAGTGGTAGGATCGGCACTGCTGACGATGGTAGAGGTGGCCTGCTCAACCTCAGTGGCACCAGAAATCAGGGTAGGGCCAGGGATGGGGTAAGAGCTGAGGGTGGTGTAGATGTTGAAGAGGATACCAGCGTCGTCGGCGCTGTAGAGCGCCGTGCCGAGAACACCCTCGGGCTCGTCGGAGCCGGAGCCAGTGATCTCGAGGTTGAAGCACTGGGGGTAGTTCTGGGCACCGTCCTCCTGGCCAGCGGAGTGTAGGGCGATGATCTCGTGGCGGAGGACGTAGAATCCGGGCTTGATGCTGGTGGGGATCTGGACCAACCAGCCGATGCCATTGTCAATGAGCTCGTCGGTGGCGTAGGTGCCGGGGCTGGAGGTGCCGTCGACCAGGCCCTTCTCGCTGATCTTGAAGAACTTGAGCTCGGTCTTCTCGACAGTCTCGCAGCCGGCGTCACCGCAGGAGGCAAGGTAGTCGAGGACGGGGCCCTTGTGGGACTCGGGCCAGGTGTCCCACTGAAGGTAGATGCTGTCACCGGCAGCGACAGAGGCGTGGCCCTTGGCGTTGACGGCGTTCTTGTGGCAGATGATGTCGGCATCGCCGTAGGCAGAGGGCGAGACGAAGCCGTTGTCAGTGGCGTCCTGGGCCCAGCCGACAACGACGGGAGGGTCGCTCTCGTAGGGCAGGGTGAAGACATCGTAGCCGGCGTACTCGGCGCCGTTGATGACGATGTTGTTGACGTGGCCGTGGGCGGCGACGGTGGCGGCACCAGCCAGGAGAGAGAAGAGGGTCTTGGAAGAAGGCATGTTTGCTAGGTGTGTGAGAGTAACTCGGGTGAACTTGAAGAAGCTGTAGAAGTCGGGTGGTTGAAAGAATGCGTGATGGTCCGGCTAGCGGTTTGAGAGAACGAAACGACTTCAGTCAATGAAGCGTATGAAGGGAATGGAAAGAAAGCAAGACCTCAAGGAGGGAAAGGGAATGGAAATGAAAGCTGCCGGTATAAGCCTGGAGAGAAGAGAGAGGGAAGTGTTGGATTACGGATGGTAGTGTCGTCTTATATCCTGTCCCTAGTCTCACTAGGTATCTCTCCTTGCCGTTAGCCGATGGCCATGCTTGAACAGACGGACGAAAAGAGCCTCATCTGGGACATCCACGTCTGTAACGCGACAGTCCTCATTTACGGAGCCATGGGTTGTCGGGACGAGATACCGTGAAGGGATAGCGGCCGATATGCCACGCCGTTTCAGCATCCGTGGCGATGAGGTGGCGGCCAAGGGGCTTCCATAGCTATCCAACCAGATGACTGCTGTAGTTGGTGGGCATTATTGAAGCATCCCAGGAATCCTACGACAGCCGCCGCGTGTACGTCTCGTTTCCCACGCGGCAAGGCCAAGTCTTGGGGGTCCAGAAAGGAACACTGATTTCCGAAGGCCAGGGAAGGTCATCCATCGTCCATCATCCATGCAGAAGTAGAGTTGGATCTCGCCGCTGGATCTCCGTAGCAGTGGGACTCGTCAATCCCGATCTCGCCTGTGCGTTCCGTAGCGCCAACGGCATCCGATCAGGGGGGTGATGCTGTGGGTGTATTCGTACGCGAAAAAAGGGCGCTTGCTTCGTCTACAGGCGAGTTCATCCCGTGTTGATAAGGTATGAACCTGGTTGGGCAACGAACGTGCAGTCAAGGATCCATCTCCGGGGTACTCCGTATCGTTTGGCGAGTGACGCTGTACCTGAAACTAGAGATTTGGGACGACCAGGGTTTTGCGGTGGGCTGAGGAACAGTCGTCGACATGGAGATGGAGATGAAAGATGGAAGGGATGGAATTCGGATGGAGAACTCATCCATGTCGGCTAAGGCAGGGGCCGCACCGTGACTCCAACGCCCTGTCAGGACTCAGTTGTTAGCAGCTAGCCACCGTGCGTGGCGGGTACCTTGCAGCGCGTCTCAGCGGGTAAGGTGCCCTGTGCGCTGCCGCTGCGAGCCGTCTTGCCGTCTTTGGTGCCAGGGCCTATTTTTCCGCTGGACACTTGCTCGGCTACGATGCCGCCTGAAGGTCCACATCCTTCCACGACTTGTTTGAAGCCCCTGCTGTGAGGAGCCTGCTCATTTCTCAATTTCTCTGTGACTGACTCGTGCATATTCCTACGTGCGGTCCCCTGAGGAGAGATGCGGGCAAGTAGACGGGATAGTTGCCGTTAGGAACTCGGGCTCACTACTAGATCTCGCCATAGCGGACATTCATTAACGGACGGAACTCATTCAGACAGCTCAGCCAAGAAGAGATTCTGCTGGAAGAGCACGATCTAAGCCGATTACGCACCCGAAACATACATCGCATAGCAGAAGCCCTGTATTTCCTTTCCCAACAACGGGCGGTGGACGTATCATCCCTGAGTCACTCATCGGTGAAACAGGCGTGGATCATGAAATCCCGAATACTTGGATGGACGGATGACCTGCACACAAACCACACCGCCAGATCTCCAACGATCGCGAGCTTCTTGACACTTTGCGAGAGGCAAAAGATGGAAACTGGCCGAAGACATTCTGGCAAGTCGGCAGCTGTCCCTGGCAACTGCCAGTAATCGCGTGTTGTGATACGGAAACAGCCCACGCCCCAGAGCGTTCGTTCGTTCGTCTTCGTCTTCGTCTTCGGCTTCGGCTTTTAGTCAACTCAGTGATACTCCTACCCCAAGTATTTGCATTCTGTACGGAGTACTCGTAGTTGCTGGGCATTGCCGCGTACATCTATGCTCGTGGCCCAGGGAGATTAACTCCTCGCTTGCCCAAAGCTCAAGCTCAGAGCTCAATGCTCTCCCCCCAACAACAACAGCGAGTTTTCGCATTGCGGCTCCAGTGCAATTTCCCCCACGGTCCCCTATTCCCAAGCGAAATCTCCCCTTCACATTCGCCAAGTAACAAACACAACAAAGAGAAAGCCATCTTGGCGCAAGAGTAGTTGATCATCAGTATTCTTTTCCAGCCGTGCATCCCTTGAAACAGGCGCGGATTGAGGCCATCGTCATGTTCTGGTCTAGGGCTCAACGTGAGACGGAGGTGGGGGCCTCGCCTGCAGACCTGGAACAAGGGGCTGCCCCGACATCACCACCCCCTGTCCATCACGACAAACCTGCAGCCGGGCGGCTAGAGCCCAGCGAGAAGCTGACCCGCCACCAGCTGTTTTATATGTTGGTGCTGGATGGCTTGGGCGGCATGACCCTCTCAGGCGGCGTCAACTTTGCGTTGGCTTACGGTATGTTGAGTCAGGACTTTGGTGTGTGATCATCCTGGGACTGATGCTGCCCTAGTCATGTACACCACCCAGGACACCATCAAGAACCCCATCAGACTTTTCCAGCTGCCCAACACCCTAGCTGGCGATGGTGCCGTCACCATCATCATCCAGTGCATCCTCACGTGGTTCGTGGAAAAGGGCCTCGTCGCCTACGACCTTTCCCGCCGCTCCGTCCAGCCCATCGGCTTCATCCCCGAGCCGTCGCTTCACTGGCAGAGATGGCTGTTTTTCCTTCCCCCCGATGATGCCCCCGATGATGCCCCCGCCGTTGAGACCAAAGGCGAGACCAAGGCCAAGGCCCCGACAACAGGCCTCGCAACCGTGGCTGCGTTGCTCCAACAGGCGCTGAGAGGCTTCCTGCTCGCCATCGTCGGCTTCGTCCTGCTGTGGCCCGCTGGAGTAGGCATCTTGAGCACTGTCGGCGAACACTCCGGTGGGGACTACGTTTACGCCGACCGGTGGACACCGCAAATCTTCAAGTTGGTCCTTGGCGGCGTGCTCGGCTTGTTGACCACGCCCTTCATGGCCGCGTTCTGGCTCATCAAAGCTGGATGGGACGGAAACAAAAGACACCGCTAAAACACAAGGCACTATCAACGCTATACAAATACACGCTCCTCCGTCACCTAACTTAATATATTTTACACAGTACTACTACCACACAACACCGCCCGACGTATCGATCTTCCCGGCCCGATACCTATAGATATGACGCTCTCCCATCGCAAGTTTCGTTCCTTGTTCGGGATGCCATCCAGCCTGTCATAGATTAGCTGAGAAGGGAAATAATCCTAGACTACACCAAACAAGGAACATGCATCTTAGTGGCAGAAATTTCACCGATCAGCCTCGGGACGAGCTCCACATCACGATGGAGATCATATTTCCCCGTATAGTGCTTGTTTCGATTAAGAGGCACTCCATCCAGAGTGAAGAAAACACGATCAAGGAGCGATGCAACCAACTGCGGGTTCGTTTATCCGCTTGCGGGGATATATATGTTTTCCGAATTACCAGGGAAGGAAAGCAAAGGGTTGTCTGATAGAACAGCATAGAAATAGATGCAAACTGAAAAGTCTTGTTAGGGTCGCAGCCCAAGGATTTTATTCCAGGCGTGATCCATATCTAGAATTGATTAAAGTTACTGTGTAGGCTACTGAGTACTGCGAATTATACAGTGCAGTTGTTTGTTGAGCTGGATGGTAGGAGATTGTCTCTCTATCAAGCATCTACCTACATCGTCATGACTCAACTAAATCGACTTTACAGTCCAGAAAATCGTAACTCCTTTTGAGAACATTCTGAACCACGCCTTGAGCTGATGGTGAAGTAATCAATCGAAGTGTACAAGCAGAAATCTCGCCAATTGCGATAGCTAGAAAAAGGACGATTATGTGCACTGTGACCTATGTTCCAGGCCGGTCGTCGAATGATGTCTACTTAATGCCGCTTCGTTCCTCAGCCTACGAGTCCACATAGTTCTACTCAGACTAGTGCTCGCTTTTCCAGATACCTCGCTACCTATAATGGTATATTTGTTGTCGATGAAAATCGACGCCGCAAAATTACAACTACCTAGCCTTTGCACATCGTTGACATAGACAATATTATAGATTGTGATAGAAACAGATGGTGGCGGACCATGGCAACTGTACTCCGTACACAAGAGGGAGGAATCCTTGCTGACACGCTCACCGAAGTGGGCTTAAGCCACCTAAAGCATGGTGGAATCGACCTCGTTTCCGCTGGTATTTTATACAACACGAATGACCTACATCAAAAGAAAACTCATCTGAAGCTAACTCAAGTTAACACATAACTCAATGGGAAGCCACGACAATCTTTGCTGTACGCAGGACGATGGCGTCATGTTTAATACCTTCCTAAGTCATCTAGTGATCCCGGGTAACACGAGCGAGTTAGGAAGGTGGAAACAACCAACCTCCACAATAACCAACCAGACTCACGACAGGCAACCGACAGACGATCGCATCTTCATCTTTCACAACTCAACCCATTCGCATCATCAACTATTCTCGTCATTAGACACTCATGACATGGCGCTCGCAAGGCTGTTGACGTATTCATTCGTAGCCCTTGCGGCATCGCTCGTTAACGCGCAATTCCATGGCGCCAATACCGCGCCTCGGGCATTGCACAGTGGAGTAACGCGCCGGCTCGACTCGGATGCTTCCCCGCATGCTGCCAACATCTCGGTGCCCATTGACCACTTCCACAACGAATCAACATACGAGCCTCATGCGGATGGCTTCTTCCCCTTGCGGTACTGGTTCGACGCCAAACACTATCGCAAAGGCGGCCCGGTCATCATCCTCTCAGCCGGGGAGACCAGTGGCGAGGATAGACTCCCGTTTCTAGAGTACGGTATCCTCGCCATGCTGGCCAATGCCACCAACGGCGTTGCGGTTGTCCTCGAACATCGCTACTACGGCACGAGCTTCCCCGTCCCGGACCTCAGCGCCGAGAACATGCGTTTCCTGTCCACGGAGCAAGCGCTCGCAGACACGGCCTACTTCGCTAAGCATGTCCAGTTCCCCGGCCTCGAGGACCTCGACCTCGCCGCACCGCACGCGCCATACATCATCTACGGCGGCTCCTACGCGGGCGCGTTCGCCGCGTTCGCAAGGAAGCTGTACCCCGACGTCTTCTGGGGCGCCATCTCGTCCTCGGGCGTCACAGAGGCCATCGTAGACTACTGGGAGTACTACGAGGCGGCGCGGCTGTTTGCCCCCGGGGACTGTGCTCAAACGACGCAGACGCTCACGCATTTCGTTGATGGTATCCTCCTGGGTGATGATGAGGACAAGGTGCGGTTGCTCAAGGATTTGTTTGGCTTGGAAGAGTTGCGGGACGATGACTTTGCGAGCGTCCTCAGCCAGGGTATTTCAGGGCTTCAATCGACGAACTGGGACCCGGAAGAAGACAGCTCCGACTTTGGTTTTTACTGCGCGAGTGTTTCCTCGGACCACGTCCTCTTTGCTAGCACTCGCTCCCTCGCCCCAACCGTGCAACGGCTCCTCGCGGCGGGAGGTTTCAAAAAGCAGTTCACGAACCGGGTGCTGAACTACATCGGATACATCCGGTCGCACCTCAGGGATGACCTCAGCACGTCTTGCGAGGGACAAAGCGTCGAGGAGTGCTACTCCACCCGAGGGAAGAATGACCGCATCGATCTTGACCAGGGAGCGGCCCGGAGCTGGGGCTATCAGACATGCACCCAGTAAGCTCACCTCTCGATGCATGTAACCTATTGATTGCTCACTGACTGTGTAGATGGGGATACTTCCAAACTGGATCTGGAGTCCCCAAAGACCAGCTGCCCCTCATCTCGCGCCTGATCGACCTCGAATACTCCACCATCCTGTGCCGCGAGGGCTTCAACATCACGACGCCGCCAAACGTCGACTCTATCAACAAGCTCGGCGGCGTCAACTTCACCTATCCACGGGTGGCATTTATCGACGGAGCTGCGGACCCGTGGCGGGCTGCTACGCCTCACCGCATCGGCCTCCCAGTGAGGGCGTCAACCGTGAGTGAGCCGTTCATCCTCATCGAGCATGGTGTCCACCATTGGGACGAGAACGGATTGGCGCCGGGAGATGTTGCTATAGATCTGCCCCCGCCAGCGGTGGCGAAGGCGCAAGAGCAGGAAATCGAGTTTGTCAAGGCGTGGCTGGAGGAGTGGAAGGGCGGCGCTGACGTTGAGCTGTAAATAGTTCTCAATGACTTACTCAGTATGGTTTATACGTTAAGTCCCCATTATCGGGCAGTAAGTATTGCATACAAGAGAAGCTTTTAGACATGGGAATTTGCTGCTTGACTAGTGTGTCTGTGTCTGAACTATCATTCCGCTCTTGATTGCCTGGCTACGGTCGCAACAGGTATCTAGGAGAGTTGACAGTGCAGAAGGCAATCACCGTACGCTTTTGTGCGGAGCAGCGCCTACCGAGATCGATAGCGCCACATCTGATGCTCCGGTAAGCCAGCCTCAAGCCGGTGCCCATGGGCTAGAAGCTGCTGCAGCTATCTTGGCCAATGCTAGTGGCCGCTGCGCGACAGGTGAGATCCTGAGTTTGGCTATTGGCTTGCAGTTACCGCGGGGGGATTGAGCGTGGCGTCCCGGGCCCAAGCCACCAGATAGGACAACGGATGGACGGCTCGTGGAACGGCCCGGCGCTTGGTCTCCGGACAACGGCCCCACACTTTCCTGCCCAGCCCCGGTGCCGTTTCTTCACTAGAACGGGAACGGAGCAGCGAAAGATCGGACAAAGACGAAATTCTAACAGGTTTCTCTAGCAGCTACATATGTAAGTTGGCGCTCCTAACATCGAGGTCATCTCACAATCATCGTTTCTCTAACAATCCCCCCCGCCGCCACCGCCTCCTCCTCCGCCTCCTCCGCCGCCGCCGCTGTCGCCACCGCTGTACGAATAACTCCAGTCTCTGCCGCCGCTGCTGCTGCCCCCATCTCCGCCTCCGCTGCTGGTATGGCCTCCGCTGTGACCGTGGCTAGAGCTGTGGGAGGTGTTTCCCCCGGAATAGCCACCACTACCACCACCATACGACGAGCTGCCAGTGTGCGTTTCGGTGTGGGAATGGCCGTGCGTGTCGTTGCTCTTCCCCGCGTCGCATTCGGAGGCTTTCTTGTCCTCGCTCGTCGGACCGGTCCCTGTTTCGTCGATGGCGGCCATGATCATCGCGTTCTGCAGTGCCAGGTTGGTCGTGTTGGCGTTTGCATTTCCTGCTGCGGGTGCTGCGCCAGCGGGCCGAGTTGTTTTCTTTTCGGTCGAGTTGGTTAGAGGGTGTTGTAGTCTAGCAGATAGCGGAGCGCAGGGTTGACTCACCTTGGGCCGGCTGGTCTGGGCCGGCTCTGCCCACTTCTCAACAGCGTCGAAGTTGACAGCTTGGGGAGTGGAAATCGTAGTTGGCTGGGTTGGGAGAGGCTGCTGCATAGGGACGGGATTCTTGCTTTCCAGTGCTGCTGCCTTGGAGCCGGCCTCGGCTTCTTTCTTGTCGTGGCGCTTCTTCCACCAGCGCTTGGGGAGTTGGAGGCACATGTTCGCAAATTGTACAGGTTGATGCAGAGAGGCCCTGAGCACCTTGAGATTGGCTGGGTAGATGAGCTTGATGAGATGAGTTGTTGGTGATTATCCTTTCCGTTGCCTGGAGTTTCGTCCTCTTTATATCTGCTGCACCTATCTAGGGACGGACATGCGGAGTGTCCGACAGCAGGACTCACACGACCTGAGCAATGGCATTACCCAGCACAGCACCAGGCAACGAGAACGCCTCGCCGAATCGGTGGAGCTGCCAAGGCCTGGAGAATGCCTGACGAGGCTGCCGGTCCCCCCGTGGTTTCGCCCGAGCGAGGTGCGTCGCGACGATCCCAGAGCTCCACCGGTTTTCAGCTCGCTGCGCTGTGCCTCGGATATGGATGGCACTGCGGTCCACACCCCCAAATCCCTCGACGAACACGCCACACACAACCGGCCGCCTCGCTCTTCCACGACTACTCGCTTCTCTGTCCGGGGGGTAAGATCCTTGAGAGGCACGGAGAGTTCTTGACTTCCGGGCCCGTCTCCGACGTCAAGACACGACGTGCATCGGAAATGCTCCGGGTGGCACGCCAAGAGATGGAAGAGCCTAGCCGCAGTCTTGAGCGCCGCCTGCAAGGCACGTTGCGTGATCCCATCAGGCTTGGCGTAAAGCGACCATACTGGTGGCGCCCTTTGGGGCTTCAGAGTCGTCTAAACAGCTCTATCATATCATCATATCATTGATAGGAACTTGGCATTGCTTCTATCTCTAGATGTTCGCCTGGATTGTCGTACATCCTATGGGACACCACGTCTCGAGGCCATTAGACCACTTCGCATTACGATGAAGGGGGGAAAACAAGGTAAACATCAGGCATATTCATCTCTATCCAACAGCTTAATCAAACCTTTCGATAAATCGCATGCTCACCGTCCCAACTCGTAAAGTCGTGTCCAAATCATCGTCGCTACCTACATGGCTCCTCCGTCTCCACCTCCTCCGTCTCCACCTCCGTCTCCCCACCACCGCCTCCGCTGTCACCTCCATAGCCACCTCCGCCATGATGGTTATTTCCATGAGAAGCACTGGAATAAATGTCGACTGCTGCAGCGCTAATTTCCTGCGGCGCCTCCTGGGGATATCGCCGCCGAGATGGTCCCTTCTTAAAGAAGCGGCCGGGGGGCCCGAAACACATGGTTGCGATGTGGTGAGCTTTGTGCTGTTGGCTGCAGAGCAGGTCGAGGTTTTGACGAGCTTCTTTTTTTCTTCGCTAGAGTTTGTACCGAGAGATTCGCGCAGCTTGGAAGAAGATGATGTCTAAAAGAAAGGGCTTCCTGGCCAAAGAAACCGGGGAAGGGGAGGTCCTTATACATCCAATGTGCTGGAGCCCACGAGAGCACCTTTACAAGTCAGACTTTCGTGATGCGCCTAGGCTCCCAAAAAGTTACGCAGGGAGTTGGCGTCCACTTGAGAAAGCCGGCGCGCCTGAAGTTTGCCTCGTCGCACAGCCTCAGTTGACGGCGCCACCACCAAGGTTGCCTTGCGAGGCACAGCCCAGTCAGTGGTTTGCGTGACCACTTCAGCTTTAGCCGCCCAGTAACAACTTGGTAGATTCATATGAGCCAGTTTTGTCATTGTATAGATCTTACGCCGCCTGTGTAACGTAATCGCAAAGATCTAATGCCTTTCTTGACTAGCCGTGACTGAGACCAAACACATAGAATACGTCGCTCTCTGCTTTACATCAACCTATCTACCAACCCAATCCACGGTTAGGTGCTCTCGAGATCTCAATTCATAGTGAAATATCACTGTGAGACTATATTCCCAACTTCCAGCCACCTTCAGCGGCGAAGAGAGGGCCAACTTCCTTGCCAACCTTTAAGATATGTTGGTCTCTGTACCGTGAGGCTACGAGTGCCACTCCCAGCGGCATCCCGTCCTCGCCCTTGAATCCGGGAACGTTAAGGACTGGAGCATGCAAGGCCTATCCAACATTAGCTCTACTCTTCCAAAAGTGCCCTGCGAGGTATACCGTCCATATGCCATTCATGCAAGAGTCTCCGGTCCATTCGATGCCGAAAGGTGCAACGTCGACTGAACTTGGTGTGACAATTGCCGTGTACCCATCTGCAATCTCGTCAAACTTGGGCCGAAGACACGCAATCGTGTCAAATGCGCGCAGGTATTCCTTCTTGGAGCAGGTGTCGATGTTCACGGCCATGCCTGCAAGCTCGTCGCTGATTTGGTCTCTTGCCGTGCTGTACTCTCTGTAGAACGCGACACCGGCCTCGGCTTGGAATACTTGATTCTGCAGCGAAAGAAGGTCGTCAAATTCAGAGGGAAGAGTAACGTCTTCAACTGATGCTCCTGCGTCTCTTAGCATTTGGGCCGCACGCTCCATTGCTGCGACAGTCCCAGGACCAGCCTTTGGCCATACTGGAGATTTCACCATGGCGAATTTAGCGGTACTCAACTGAACCTCCTTCGGCGGTTCGTCGTCCCTCAGAGCAAAGGCGTCAGCTAGAGCTTGCAGGTCTTCAATGCTCCGTGCCATGAAGCCAAACGTATCCAGCGTCACACACGAGACCTTCTGGCCTTCGACTGAAATGGCGTTCCAAGTTGGCTTCAGCCCGTAGATGCCGTTAAAAGACGAAGGCCTGACGACGCTCCCGATTGTCTGGGTTCCGAGCCCGATTGGGACCTGATTGTCAGCAACTGCTGCTGCCGATCCGGAGGATGAGCCGCCCGGGGACCGGAAAGGATCATGGGGATTCCTGGTGCCGGGGCCCTCGGTTGTTGCAGCGAACTCTGTAGTTCTAGTTTTGCCTAGAATTTAAGTGAGTACATAGACTATAGCCGTGAGATGGAGGCGTGTTATACCCATGATCAATGCGCCATTTCTTCGCAGTATGGCCACAGTAGATGCATCCGCGAGCGGTCCGTCGCCGGTGTGAGCTGCAGAATTATACCTGGTCGGAAAATCTAGTCCCCTGTGGATTAACGCCCATCCAGTGGACTCTGACTCACCGTTTGCTCACCTTGGGTTTGGATCACGTCCTTGACACCAATGACGAAGCCGTGGAGACGACCCCGGACGTCAGGCGGGATCTGATCGAGCCGCCTCGCTTGCTCCAGAACCTTGTCGGGCTCGATAAAGGCCCATGCATTGACATCCTTGTCGCGGATCTTGTACCGCGCAAGGAGCGACCGAGCGTAGTCCTCAAGAAGTAGGGAATTGGATTGGATTTGGCGCTGGACCTCTGACGCTGTCAGCGAGCACAATTCGGATGTCATTGCTAGCAGTCTGCGAGCAAATATACGCCGTGGTCGTACTAAATCGGTAAGAGTTCGGTCTGGGCAGTTGAATATGAGAACATGGGAAGACTAGCTAGAGACACGGCGTTAAATGAGTTGATGAGAGCGAAATGCCTCACAAGGTTCACAGGTCAAACAAGGCTTCATAGGTTTCCCTCGAGCATTACCCCGCATTTCTTCACTTGGAAAGGTGACGTTCTCAATCAGTTGAATGCCGTGATAGTCCTCTCATCATAGTTGGACAATAGACTAGTCCATAAATGTATCGAGACACAAGAATCCAAAACATTAGTAAGGGTCAATGACACTGTGGTTACGAGGTTGTCCTTGGAAGAACTGTGCCTCATCTTCTTCTGTGTTAGAATTAATTAAACTAGCGATGTGGGGTTGTCGGGTCTCGTACAAGGCTAGATTATGCTTAACATGATAGGCAAAGAACAACTTCATCGATGAGGCTGACACCAAGTCAGCATCGTGGATTGTTCGTGATGATCAAGTTAGATACTAGGTCGCTGACCTCCTCGCTGCTAAGCCCCGGAACCCTAGCCTCTGCAGGCAATATTAAATTAAAATAAAAGAGGTCAACTGTGCAGTCAGCCTCGTAGGACATATCTAAACAGCGTTCTCGCGCCGTTGTCAAGCCAGACTGCAGATGACCCTATCTGCTATCATTTAACCCCAATATTTCTCAATAACGGGTAACGCACCCGGTGGTCTTCCTACCTGATAACCGAAGGGCTCCGTTTTTTATATAGCTGCATAAGAGCTGAGCCACAAGAGGTCTTCCCATCTTTCCTAGGTCGACGTGAAAAAAGCCCAATTCAGAGAGTTCGTTCCCTTTCATGGTAGCCTCATCCTATCAGCCGTACCAGCTCTACAATATCGAGGATTTCCGGACTAGTTCAGAGGCAGAGCTGTGATTCTGAACTTTAGTTGAGAGGAACGTTTTCTTGTTAATGTATAACAGGGCATGGCCTTCGTTGAGCAGAGTTAGGCTACTACTACGAATGCACTATTGACGAGGCGTGGGGTGGGCTTAAGATTCTCGACTGCCCTAGTTCATAGCCTCCAAATTGGATCCGCGATGCGTATAACAACCCGTACGCTACTCGTTCGCTTTAGTACTTCACGCCATTTCTCATTTCTATTCCATCTATTTCTCAATTTCTTCTCTGAAGGCTCTCGCCCTGGACACCTTAACCTAGCTTACTTTTAATCATTCTATCCTGCTTTTCCCAGTACCTAAACCAATCCATTTTATCTGCCATGTTATAAACCTACACCCCTCATTCTTCAACAGCATCTTCGTTATCATCATCATCATCAATCAGCGTACTTCCCCGAGGTGGAAAGTTGGAGAATAGCAGGACGCCCGTTGCTATAACAGCGATGGCCTGGTTGAATGTTAGCCTTCAAATGCAAGGGGTTCGCCTCGCAACCATTGACTCTCTTACCGCGTTGCAGAAAAAGGTAGCATATGCCTTGCCAACACCAGCCAGGCTGGCGAACACAAAGCCGAACAACCCCTGTGTTGCTAGCCTCGCAACATTCTCGACGAGTGTGACGGCATTTAGTGCGTCCGTACGCTGGGACTCGGGGCACATCTCTGTGATGACTCCCTTCGCTGCAGGTGCTGATCCAGAGCCGAAAGGGAGAAGGAAGGCGGCTTTATGGGAGGCATATCAGTGCGGTCCATAGCCATTCCTTAGGTTGAGATCTCTTCTTACCAAGATATATATGCCATCGCTGCGTAGCAAACGCTGCCACAGTGGTGAGAGCCCCGTCCACGACGAGGCTCCATCGCAAGAACACAAGATCAAAGTGGCTGCCGTCGGGATCCGTCCTATCCCGTGAAGGTTCCATCGGCTCCTCCGCCACTTGCTCGCCCATGGTTGCGTCGAATTCTCCCGGAGACGTTGGCAGCAGCCCAGACGAGCCATCGTCAGTTTCTGCATCTCCGCTCGGTGATCGAGACGTCCATCGGCGTCCAAGTGAGATGATGTGCGGAAAGAGAAATATGAGAAACAGGCTCCGCATGAAAGCGAACTCGGCCATCAGCCACCCATTGTCGCCTTGGTTGAAGTCGAACGCTGCTGTAGCATACATTTGAATCAGGAAAGGCGCGTAGCCGGTGGCGAGCTGTGCAATCGAATTATCAGCATGAGAGGCATCTTCCCGAATCAGGTCGTCTTACCACTCCAAGAAAGATACCGAGACACAGAAATATCACGCCGTAGTGCTTTGTGATCTTCCCGTTTTCAAGTTGCAAACGTCGCGGCACAAGGATCCTCAACGGCGCTAGGAAACCCGATGTCCCTTGCTGGCCTGGCTTTTGCCCATCGGACATGGAGTCTGGGGAGATATAGGGCACGGCAAAACGCGTGTACGCGCTTGCGATGAGGAACGAGACAAAGGCAACGTCGAACGGAGCCCGAATGTCTATGGCATCACCAATCATGCCACCGGCTGTATGGAGGTTAGAGAGTGAGGACAGCAGGTCGGCCGGTTCATCTTACTTAGATAGCCAATGCCTTGTCCCAGCATGATGCACCCTTGGAGCTTTCCGAAAAGATGCGTGCGTCTCATAGGCTCGGCGACTTCGCCTGCAATGATGTTGACAACAAGACTGCGAGAGGTTAGTGACATAGGCGCTGGATGTGTCTCCTCACGTACATGTATCCTGCAGGCCCACCCAATACTGTGATCAACTGAGTGCATTGAATTATCATCATGCCGGTACTCTTTCCAGCTACAACGCCAAGGATCTGCGTCGCCACCCGAATGGCTGGAACAAAGGTCTGGACCATGAGCGCCGTTCGAGGGCCAAACTTCTTGACGGTCCATCCAGCAACAAAAAGATTCAATGTACCTGA
This sequence comes from Corinectria fuckeliana, assembly GCA_019137255.1. NCBI lineage: Eukaryota > Fungi > Ascomycota > Sordariomycetes > Hypocreales > Nectriaceae > Corinectria > Corinectria fuckeliana. The sequence goes on along the minus strand of WPDH01000174.1, from coordinate 36,359 downwards.
AAAAGCATTAGAAGCCGTTGATCCCTCAGTAGGACTATCATACCGCATAATGTTGTGCTCATTCCGAGAATACTGAATTGAAGGGCCGTCCCTGCGGCAATCTGATCTCGGCTACACCTATCACCAGGACCATGAAAAGGCGGATTGGTGTCGTAGAAGGCATCGCAAACCATAAGATGGAATACGTAGAAAAGCCAACATGGAGTTAATACGCAATTCCCTAGTCGAGAGTCAAGCGGTGTACTCACGGCACTTGGGTAAAGCTGAAGGACAGCGTGATGAGAAACCCCGCAAAGAGAACCCGGTTCTCGACATTGAAAGCACCTCGTGTCCACGAGCCAAGGCCTCTCTTCGCAGTCCCCTTCTTGGGGACCAGCGGTGTTCTTTCATCCGTCGTCATGGCTCCAAGGAACTTTGCTCGATTATTCATTTGATGGAAATTGAAGCCGCCAAGTGAACTGATGAGAAATCGGAATGGTGATAGCGACCCACAAATCTACGGCCGGAATCGGGCTGCCGGCTTTAACCCGTTAAGAGGGAGATCTACGGTGACTTGGTCAATCGTGATTTGAGGGCACCACTGCGACATAGGATGTTGATAAGGACCTATTGTTAGCCAATCACTTGGTGCATTCTATATAATCAATGACAGCGATGGGCTTCTTCTTGAGAACAGGCACCACTCACCACAGTATACGGGCCTGGGACTCCATGTACCTCCGTGTACCTCCGTGTACTTCCGCTTCGTCAGTGCCACTCCTGGCTTCGTCATCACGAGACTGTCACACGAGCTTGCCTCCCACAGTCTAGCCATTGGCCTTTACGTACTACACCCCGAGAATGTTGGTACAGAAAATCACTCCCACATGGTAAGCAGAGTAGACCTACGTCATGTTCGAGCACAGGATGCAACTCTCACAGCAAACATGCTAAGCAACTAAAAATGGTCGCTCCAATATCTGCAATAACTCAAGAGACTTACTGTCCCGTCGTCTGCCTACTGCTCAGAGCTGGGTCTCAAACTCTCAGCCTTGCCGACGCTCTGGGGATCGAAATACGGGTGCTCTCCAATGCCCACCACCCGGTTTCCAAACCGATCGCCGTAGCCCTCGTAGTCAAACGTCGCAGTATGGAAGACACTCCGGTTATCCCAGATGGCTATCACACAGAGTCAGCAAAGCAAATCAATGGTTCCCATCATCGAACTCTTACCAATGTCGTTGGGGTTCTGCCACTTCAGCCGCACTTGGATCGAGTGGTCCTTGGCCACCAGCTCGTAGAACCACGCGAGGAGGTTGCTGCTCTCCTCCTTAGTCACGTTGTTGATGTGGCCGACGTGCGCGCCGATCGGGAACACGCTCTTCCACCCGGTCACCGGGTTCGTCCGCACCACGGGGTGCACTGCTTTGAGCTCTGCTCCGATGTTGTCTGGCGCCCCGCGCGGTTTCTCGTACAGCTTGAATCCCTGACGCTCCGCGATCTGGCCAAAGTGCGGCTGCCAGAAGGTTGCCGTCAGGGACTCGAGGAACTTCTGGTAGGCGGGACTCAGGCGGTCGTAGACATCGTATCCAGAGGCCCAGAGGGTATCTAACACAGAAAGCAATTAGGCTCATTATTCGTTCAAATAAACTCCAACCTGTTTGACCAGAGGTAAGGGCCAATGTAAGATTGGACGTACCACCGCCAGTCTTGGGCAGCTCAACGAGACGGAGTGACGAGTAATCTGCAGGCGAGGGCTCAAAGGCAATATCCGAATGCCACAGCTCATTGTCCCGCTTGGTGACAACGACCCCATCGTCGTTCGTCTTGCGGTAGAACTTGGTGTGCTGCTTGGAGCTGATAGTGCTGACCTCGAGGTCCTCGCCGCCCAAGTCTCGCTCGGAATTGAGCAGCGGATGGATGTGAAGGGTCGAAGTGGACGGCCGACCAGACAGCTCGCCAAGCTTCAAGATGAGCTTCTTCTGGAGGTCATTGGTGAGGTTGTTCTGGGCGCGAAAGAAGACGACACCGCGCTGGGAGACTAGTTCACGATATTTAGATGCTTTGATATCTTCTATAAGTTGGTGGGGAGGTCCATCGTACTGGTGATAGCAAGGTCGCGGATCAGTTCATCCACATTGGGCGCGTTGAGCCAGTCGACAAGGTTCGCCTTCGGGAACTCGTGCCCAATAGCGGGAGTGACATCGAACGACTCGTAGTCCTTCAGGGCTCCCGAGAGCTTGAGCGGCTGTGGGAGCTGAGCCTGGCCCTTGGTGTTGATGGGGATCCCGCCTTCAGTTGCGGCCGGCGCCATGTTGCGTTTGGTTTGTCGATGGAAGATGTAAAGATTTGCTTGGAGGCTTGGTTCTTGAACATGATATGGTAGAGTTTTGCATGTCCTTCACAGTTTGGAGAGATCGACGCGTCCTTATATGCGCATCTAGGAAACTCTTGGCTTGCGGGGTTCGGGAGCACTCACACTCCCCGTACATAGATACTCACACCATTTACGCAACGGATATCGGGAGTCGGGATGTAAACGACACTTCGCAGCGACGAGCCACTGATGTCGGCGATGACTGGCATGACGGCAATGTGGTGCAGCATGTCGTGACCTCGCCTCTGAGCCAGTCCGAGTCGTTTACCGGGCGATTGCGCCATCGGTGTCGAAACCCAAGGGCGCCAATCTTCCCCGAAAGCCCCATCCCACAGTCCCCTCCGAGAGGAGATAGCTCAGCGCCTACGAGATGGGCCAATCACGTTGGGGGATTAACTGCCAAGCCGTGGGGGACAAAGGAGCAGGAGTTATGGCGCGTTCAGCTTGCCACCCTTTGATGAGTTACACAGCTAACCATGATTACAAAACTGGTAGTGCTAAACAGAGAGTCCTACTAAACGGAGAGTCCTACTTGAGTAAATAATTCTAAGTGAAGGGTCCTACGCAACTCACAGTCCTGAATGAAAGTACCGTGTTAAGAAAGGCGAGTGCAATTCAAGCCTACGACAGAGTAATATTGCTCAACATGTGCACCTGGGGCCTGTACACCTCGGGGCTGTACACCTCGGGGCTGTACACCTCGGGGCTGTATTACATTACTCGCCGTCAATCGCTGCAATTCTTCAGTTCTCGCTAAGATGAATCTTAAACCCATAATATGTACTTCACCAAGTTGGGTAGCCGTGACTTTGTCACATTTAGGCCAGCTTAGCACTTAGCATCAGCGTGGTGCGCATTGCATTTTGCTATGCCTGGAAAATGCAATAGGCTTTGCTCGTTGCCTGGATAGCTAGCTAGGTGCAGTTGCTCGCGCAGTCTTGCTTGATTACTATTTCCTATAGGTCCAAAGATTGGAACTTCAGTTGAGTATTGTATTGCGATGCACGTACCAATACCTCCATGAATAATGTCAGGCTCTCAATGCAAGCTATCATGCAAGTTAACAACATGTTCTAGCTTGAGCATCAATCTTGTCCTGGGAATACTGAAGTCTCCAAAATCAATCCAAACGCAATCAAATACGAATGAGAACATTTTAGACGTGAGATCAGTATTCGCCTGTCTTTCTGTAATTCATGATCAGCGGTTTGACGTTCCTTACTGGGTTGTGTTTCTAAAGCCAATGCTACATAGTGCTAGGCCATCAAGATATCACACCGAAAGGGACAATTCCGTACATACTAGCAGATTATGGATTCACTCGGAATTTTCCTCCCACCTCCAACTCTCTACCAATCCATTACTATTTTATCCTCATACTTGCTGTTTGATAGATGGCCTCACGAGTTCCGCTGTGATTGATCTGCCAAGACATCGATCTTCTAACAATTGTCTACAAGCAGTGAGGCTGGATCTTCTGGCGAGTCTAGAGGTTAACTGACACGTTAACAAGCAGCAAATATAAGGAGAGGCGGACATGACTACTTGTAAGAGGTGGCCCTTCCCTTCCAGATGAGCGCCAGACAAGAATAGCGCGGAGGTAGCATGCGTACTTAGCTAGCTACTCCTTTTTACACCATGCCGAGTGATTGTAAAAGTTCAAGTTGCGCCGGGGATCATTCTCTTCAACTACCTGCGCTCGATCCTATCCAAGCACTCTCGCCCTCAAGACTTTGAGTATTCTTTGATCTGGAGTCCTACCACGTGGCAGCTCCGCCGAGGACACGCCCTTCATACCTCAACAGCAACGGAACAGCGTTAGGAAGATAACGCAACTCTGAAGAAGCATCTCGACTGTCAGAAGACTAAGGTATTAGCGACTTCTGAGCCACCATGGTCCTGAATCCATTAGCGCGTTTTGAACATAAAGGACAAAACACCGCATTCGCTCAGGGATCTTGAGTGTTCGTGCCCAGAGACGTGTCTCGGTAGGATCGCAAGCTGACGTCAATTGGAACCAGCGAGCCCTCTACAGACGGAGAGATCAATGCAGCCATCCCGCCCTGTGACTGCCTTTGTCATCCAAGGCCATTGTCGGGCATGACAAGAGCCAGCTAAGCGTAGAATGAAGAGAGACATGCCAGTCAGTAGAAGATGCAGCTAGCTATCTCCACGCACCCTCCACCCTCAGTCAACCTAATAGTACCAACAAAATCCCATACCCATGGAACCGTAATCACAAAAGTACATTGCACTGCCCTACACCCTACACCCCGCAAGCCCAAGCCCCCCCTGCTGCTCTACATCTCAAGTACAGATACACGATGGAGCCATCCAGCGCCGCAAGCACGTGCTCGGCGCGAAAGCACTTCATCCATGAATGAATGCACTTTGGGTTCAAATCTCGCATTCCATGCCCGCCCGCAGGACGATTGCAATTCCACCAATGTCTTGCCCAGACTATCCAGCATCAGCCATCTCTGCGCACATCCGGGCGTGGACGGAATGGTCCCGTGAGGGCGGGCCGGTCCGATTCGGCCGTTCGTCATCCGGCCATGTGTTGACGGAATGATTGGGTCCTGCAAGGGTCTAGCACCTGTAAATTGGCATGCTTTTGCGGCGAGTGACACCACTACGCATGGAGGAGGCTTGAGTTGAGCACCGAGACGCAGGATCTGTCAACTTTATTTCGGGTTACTAATCTTTACAAGACTGAAGCAACATCCATTGAGCTTAGATAGCTGTAGTATAACCTTTGTTCACTAGACATACGGAGCGATATCTATGTAAATGGCAGCTGAGATTATTTTATATTTTATCCATGGTATAGTTCCAAATACAGCATCAGACATGAACTCGTATCAGATGGCTGGGCGTTCATCGAGATGCTCTCTAGAGCTCAATTAATAGAAGATCGGATCAGGGTATCAACATCTTATCGCCCAGCAACAGCGGTTAACAATAAACAACGGCACATTCAGCATCCAGATAAAACACCGTAACAACTAACCCCGTGATGTAGACGCAGTCCCTAAACACCACGAGTGCAACAAACTTCAACCCTGGAAAGCTCAGTGCTGCCTAAACTCCGCGTTCACAACAGCGGCATCCAGCGCCTCCTGAAGGTCGAGGTGGAAGTAAGGCCGGTTGAGACCCTGGACAGCGGTAAGGCGAGAGTTGTTACGCTTGCTGAAGCCCTTGTCGGAGTCCTGGCTATTGCTAATGCTGTCAATGGCCTCGATATCCTGGTGAGCGCGGCCCTTCTCCCCGAGGGCAATAGCATTCGCGGCGCTGTCATCACCACCAAGGTCCGCAATACTGAAGATGGCCTTCCACTGACCAGGATTTTCGCCATCTCGTGGGGTTCGGAAGCCAAAACCTGCGGCAGCCAGGGCCCTCTTGGTCCAGCGGTTCTCAATGTTGGCAAAGTGCCAATCAACAAACTCGGGGGCCGCGAATCGGTCGAGCTGGTTGCGGACGTCAATTAGGCCCTGGATGGATGTAACATCGACGTTGTTGACAGTGGAAAAGTCCAGAATAACGGCCTTGAGGATAGGGCGCTCGTCGTCGGTGGTTTCCTTGATCTTGCGGGGCTCCCCGTCGTTCCAAGGTCGGTCCTATTGAGCTTTGTTAGCTACTTATTTGCATCGATGGAATTTTCAGGTTCAACTTACGCCTAGCTTTCCCAAGAGCGAAGGGCTGGTTCGGCGACAGTTTGCAAAGACAGTTTCAGTCAGGTCGTTGAGGTATCGGGAAGCATTGGGGTAGTTGAACCCCTCGGCAAAGCGGTAGATGAAGACACCGGGGTAAGGGGTTCGAACAACGACGTTAGGGTTAGAGCCATCGGCGTGGTCGAGAGGCAGGAAGCCGGCACGGAGGGAAGTCTCGTTTTCGTCAACTGGCACCTCCTTCGCGATGGATCCAGGGCTGGATGTACCATCGTTTAGGTTGGCCTTCATGGTGCGAATGCGGACAACACCAAGGAAGCGGCCCTTTGTCTGGAAGAGGCGGAAAACGACAACGGCAAAGGAGACGCTGATGGTGGTGTAAACGCCATTCTCAATGCTGGAGAAAATGGTTACGAGAACACCGGCAAGGAAAATAGGCACCTCGATCGGAGACACGCGCCAGAACTGGTAGACAACCCTGGGAGGAGTGATGACATCTCCGACAGCATGGATGATGACAGCGGCGAGAGTCGCGTTGGGGATGTAGAAGAAGACGGCAGTCAGGGCGTAGAGAGCGAGCAGCACGACAATACCGGTGATGACGCCAGCAAAGGGAGTGCGGACACCGGCCTTGGCCTTGATAGCTGTTCGGGAGAAGGAACCAGTAGCAGGGTAGCCACCGAGGAAGGGACCGAGCAGGTTGGTGACGCCGATAGCGACAAGCTCCTGTGAAGGGTCGATGATGTAGTTGTTCACTCGGCCAAAGGACTTGGAGATGGAGATGTGCTCAATCAGGACGACGATGACAGCGGCGGGGAGATCCGAAATGAAGGACTTGATGATGCGGATGTTGATCTCGGGGCGGCCGGAGTGAGTAAAACCGCTGGGGACATCCTCAATGATGCTCACCATGGGGTTGTCCCTTCGGTGAATATTGATTCCAGCGCTGATACCAGTGTACAGCAAGATGACGAAAGCGGTTCGCAGGGTCGAGAGGAAGAAGTAGGCCTTGGCACGATGGGGCTGACGCTTGGCGAGAGTAGAACAGAGGGCGCGGATGCCGTAGAGCATGACGAGCGAGGTCAAACCGAGGGCAGCGTCGATCTTGGTGTCACCAAGGTGTTTGAGCGTCTCAATGATGACCTTGTAGGTCTCAGAACGGGTGTTGACGCCCTTGATGCCCATGAGCTTGGGTACCTGGCCGGCGGCGATAGAAACAGCCGAGCCAGTCATGAAGGCGCAGATGGCAGGCAACGGGATGAACTCGACAAGCCATCCGATTCGGACAAGGCCGATGAAGGTGACAATGCTACCAATGATGACGGCGAGGGCAGAAGCAACAACGTGACCAGGGACATCAGGAATGGAGTCGGCGGCGGAAAGAACAATGTTTCCGGTGACCTGCGACATGACAGCGACGGGCTGCAAGATGGTCAGTGAGACTGCGCGATGCAGACCGGGGAAGGGCAAGGAGCAGACGTACACCAATGGTAATGTCCTTGGAAGTAGCGAAGAACCAATAGATGATGACACCCATGAAGGATGAGTACAAGCCATATTCGACGGGGAGTTGAGCGAGCTCAGCATAGGCCATGGACTGAGGGACAACGACGGCACCGACGGTGATACCTGTCGAGCGGGTAGTTAGCGATTGTCTTTTCAGGGTCCTCCTTTTTTCTTTTTCCTCTTTTTTTCTTTTTCTTTTTCTTTCTGCAGCTCTTGTAAGGGGTGTGCGAACTTACCAGCAATGAGATCGCCGAGGAACCAGATGAGGTTGTACTTGCCAATCCACGACAAGAAAGGGAACAGGCTGTAGAGGTATGCTGTCACGTCGTGGAGGGTTGGGGTGAACTCCTCCAAGAACTCGGCCACGGTGGGCTCGCGCTCGATGTAGATGTCGGCATTGGTAATGGAGGGCGCGCGGTCCTCAGGCTCGACATGGTCGGCACCAAGGAACTTTTCCAGAGCGGCCCTACCCTTACTAGTAGCAGCAGCCATGTTGTCGAGCTGTAATAAAGAAAGCAAAGAGTAGAGTGGATATTTCAAGACTGAAAAAGTTGGGGGTGAAGGCGTCCTTTAAGAGTAAAGTTTGCCAGGCGCAAGTGCACGTCGGACTGTCGCTCGGTCGGTCGGGGAGTAGTACCCTAATTAGGCCGCTACTAAGATGGGACGGGGTGTGAAGCGCCTGCGGGAGAAGGCGGTCGAGGAGCTGGCCGGCGGAGGTCAGGCGTGCGATTCTGATGACAGCCAAACGTCCTGGTAGTGGTGTCTTGTGAAGGACGTGTTCAGCCGAGACGGAACCGACTGGAGCTGAGTGCTGGCGGTCGAGAATGGGAAGGGCTCTGGAGCTGCAAAGGAAAAACGGGGGGGAAGAGCGGCGAGGACGGGGTATTAATTCGGTTTCTGACGACCGGAAGAGCGCGCAATTAGTTGTGTGTGTGGCGATCCAGAATCCAGACGGTTCAGGTGGAGGATGGAGATGGAGGATGGAGGATGGAGTCGATTCTGGGCTTGCCGAAGCTGGTGGTGGAGCAAGCCTACGCAGACACCTCAACACCATCCCAGGCCATGTTCTCGTCACCGGCCACACAGACCAATTCAAGTGCGACTTCCATTGTCGAGTCCAGGGTCTAGACTGGCGACTGGGGATCGAGGAACGCACCCAGGCCACACCGGGGCGTCGGGAGCGACAGGGGTGGATGAGTGAGTGAGTGAGTGAGTGAGAGGTTTGGGAGTTTTGGGGGCATCCAGAGAGCGTCCACCAAGTACCAGTACTCCCCGAAGCCCCCCAAAGACCCGCGCGTACCGGCCGTGTACTCTCTCGCCGGAGCGTCGCGCAGTGCGGGACAACGGGACATGGGTCGTGGGGAGTTGGTCAGACCCCATGTCGTAGGTGCATGGAGGAACGGCTGCGAGCCGGTGAGAATGCCCACTGTAAGCAGCAGGAGAGCGTAATGGTTCCCACCATCCAGGAGACCAGGACCCAGATGGGCGGGGAGTTGCGTGGGCGTGGGGCAACTAGGCTGGACTGGACTCTGGAGCGTCGGAGCCAGAGATGACCTCAGATTGCGTGCTGGCTAGGATTCGAGCATGCCATCGTCGTCAAAGCCGTAGAGACTCCGCCAGAAGCCCACATATTGCGTCTTTCTTGGATGTTTCGGTGGAGCGAGATCCGCTCGCAGACGATTTTACTGTACTATGTACGTACTTATTAGTAGTAGCTTAGCAGCTTTGCTTTTGCGACTTGTCTGGCCACGGGCGCGGCCCGCGGCTGAACAGGTGTAGCGGACGGTGGGACGGAGTCGTTCCGAGAACAGAGAGGCAAAAAAAAAAGAAGAATAAGGAAAAAGGAAGGACGGACACGCGCGCGATCGAGTGAGGCGTTGCTAGACTCAGCTTCACGCAAAAACTAGCAGTTCTGCTTGGAGGAATCCTGCAGCATAGCACGCACGACGAAGCCGACGACGATGGCGCAATCGCCGCCGGGGCCAATCGTGGGGGAGATGCGTACATCAAAAGCGGGCTCTCCAATGACGCTTGGGCTGGCAGGCTTGGTCCATGCCTGTTTCGGTTTGGTGGAGAAAACAAACGGGGGGGTCATGGAGCCTTCTTTAACTTGTGCTTGTGCAGAGAAGGCAGAAGAGAGAGGGCGAATGTTTTAATTTGGGTGCATGTGTGGTGATGCTGAGAGAGCTGAGAGGGAGCTGTGCGTGCCCCTCCCCCCTCCCCCCTCCCACTAGTATGACACAGTTGATTGAGGCGCTGAAAAGGGTGGTTGACGGACAGAGTGCATCATTTCTTTCTGTGCTTCCTTCCTTGAGTGAATACCCATCATTACCTATCTACTTGCCACTTACCTATCCACTTACCTACTAGTACCTACATGGCTGGTATGTAATCTACAGTAGATGAAAAGATTATTAACCAAAGCTTACTGAAGGGCAGGCAAGACAAACCGGGAAGGCGCAAAAGTCTCTGCGTTAACCAAGCGAACCAGATCCAGCTCCAGAAAGCATCACCATTCACCTCAAAATGGCATCATCCCCACCCTACTCCCGTAACGGTACAGTCCACGCTAGACAGCTCCTCGGGTTTTCTTTTGTCTCTCCTCGATTGGCTTCGTTTCGGCTAGTCGATAAATTCCATTACCCTTCCAACCCTCGCCCTGCCTCGGCGGACGCTACGGCATCCATGTGCGCCGGCCCCACTCTCCCGGAAGCCCACCACGCATCTCGCCAACCTTCCTCACCAATTCACCATTGTCATCACCACTCACAACCACTCATAGCGCAGCGGAAACTCGTTCATCCCTGTGGCTCTCGTCCAATCGAGATGCAACCACTTCCGCCCTCCCACGCCTTCTTACGCCTTCTTCGGGCGTACCTCCAAGTACCTCGTGTACGTATCGCCGGCTCGTCGCTCCCAACGGCGAACGGGCCATGACAAGTAGATGATGTTGCGTGGAGAATCTGACCATGCCCATGTAGTGATGGCCGCGGCGAGACGTCGTTCCCATGCATCTGTATGCGTGCCTACTCTCCCGGCCTGTCACTACCTCCATGTATGTTAGGTCGCCCGCTCTGCCGGGGCAGGCCTCGACCCCTGGGCAATGCAGCATCAATGCAACGGACACCCAAATACACCGTACCCTTCCTCTCACTAGCGGCTTCCAGATGGGCATCACCGAGCTGTCTGTAATAAAGCGTCTTTGCAGAGAAAATATGAACGACAGTCTAGACTCCCCTGGATGAGCCGTAGTCTCGGGAGCCAGATGCTAACGCTGCGGATCGTGCTTCATTGAACCAAGTCTGTCTCTGCACTCACACTGTCTCGAGACTATCACTCTGTGCTAGTTTTGTTTCTGACATCTCGGCCTGGCACTTTTCCGACCTAATGGCACGGCTTGAAATCTTCAATGGCCTAGACCTTCGCGCGGACGTCCTGTAATGAGCCCTTCTCACGCAGCCTGTTCTCACGCCATAGACCCTGATATATTGCTACATTTCTAGCGCGCCTTTTCTTCGCCCTTGACCTCACCACGCATAATCTACGAATTATACTGTCCATCTCAAAAATCTCGTCGACATCACGCCAAACTAAGTCCCTGTCTAGTGCTGTATCATCCGATTCATCATCATCCTCACGGGCCCTCGCCTCCTCGCTTGGAACGTCGGTGGTTTCCCCGTCTTAGACTTACGAAATGGAAATACAAGTTAGTTCTTGTGGGGTGGCAACCGCCCGTCAGCCCCGGAGCACGCCATGGAGCCGTTCGTGTCATCCCTGCCCGGGCTGAGCTGGCACAGTCCGCCGGCGGGGAGTATCCTCGTTTGCCTTTTCCCCTTTGAATCCTCCTGCATTGCAGCAGATGGAGCATCGAGGCCTCCCCTGCTTCGGACCGTCGGCGCTCGTCCGAGGTTCCAGCTTGGCTTTGAGAGATTTAGTGATCGGAAGGCCTCGCCCTCGTTGTGGCCCCACGCACACAGAGATTGCTTCGTCTTCGGTCCAGACTTGAGCCATTGAGGCCATCGTCAAAGCTCCACAGCTTCCCGGCCTGCCGACGTCCAAATCCGACTGGACATTTGATTCTCTTCTGCTTGGTGCTGCCTCCATGACGCTCTAAATGACACCCATTGGGCTACGTGACTCCGGATGTCGATCTCCGATGACGAGACTTGATGCTATATTGACAAATCTGCAATAGGCCAATACTCCCCCTACAACTCTTTCAGTTCGCGATGTAATAGCTTTGTGACACCACGCTGCCGCCCGCCTCGCCAAGCAAATCCTAGTCTAGCGTCCGATAACTACTCTTTCTAGTATGTTGGGCTGCGCGCTGAAAGCGTGCCAAGGGCCCCCAAGGCCCATGCAGATCTGCCCAGGCTCGCCCCCTCCATCACCATGAGATTTAGTCACGGTGAAGTCCTGGGGAGGATGCATAACAGCAATTTGGGCCTAGGCTCCCGGCGCCAGTCCCCGTGGATCTCTTCAATGCAGCATCAAGTACTGGTACTTGTACCTGCCGAGCCAGCCAAGGGGGTGTCATTGCGTCCCCAGGCTTGCGACCACCCGTTTTTGCAGTACCGGGGAGACGGTAATGACCGACCCGTAACCCGCAGCAAGCACGTCTTTCGCATCTTGATGAACCAAGAAGCTCTTTGTGGCGCTTTGCTGCCACGCTTCAATCGCTTGGCAACACACCCTTCTCGGCTTCCGGCACATATCCCAGCCGCGAGGCCATCGTCGACGGCAGCCTACCGGCAGAATTGTTGCCTTCTTGATAGACTGCCCCCATTCTGATTTTCGGTAATGAGATCCACCAACCACGCTCCCAAGAACCTTACCCCCATGCTCGTTCCCAAGGCTATTGGGTCACAACTCGCAAGCAGTTCGCAGGGCGAGAACATGTCTTCCCACTCCCACCATTGGCTCGATTCGCTGCAGGGAGGCAATGCTGGGTGGTCGAGAGCCTAGCCCTAACTCAGATACTTCCTCTGGTTCAGAGTCTGGACTCTCGCGAGGCAAGTAATATCAGTCTAGTGAATGGCGACTTCAGCCACGGCGATGATGGCAGCCTCACAAGCAGCAATCAGCTCGACGTGGTCCAACTCTGCCGTCCATCTAGGTATGCCGCTGCGTCCGGTGGCTGCCGCCTTGCGTGCCGATATCCCGAAGAGTCTGGGCAGCTGGGCAGACCCAGACGGACCCAGGAATGGACACCCCCATTGCATCCCCCTACGCGCGTGACCCTGTAGGCCGCTCTTTGCAATTATGCTCAGATTTTGGCTTTCAATTAAGCTTACCAGCGACCCACCCGACTGCATCGATACTCAGTGTGTTTTGAATCCTCCTTTAGGCGCTGCGCGGGTCGTACGTAGTGTTGACAGGAATGCTCGACACAAGATGTTGTCAAAAGATAGACGCGACGCGGCTGGAAATGCGTCAAAAAGGTACACTAGGTTTGTCAGAGATCTAACTGATCGGATCGGGCCGTGCATCAGGTGCACGAGTGATTTAGGGCGGTTTCGGGGAGTTCACGGGGAGCTTGAATTCCTCGTCGGGGAGTTGAAGCGAAGGCTGCAGCCTCCACGGGGAGATGAATCAACCAGATCTACTTCGTGCGCCCAACCATATGTCAGAGAAGTGCAAAAATGCTTTGGCTTTCACATAAACATTGGCTTGAGCTGGTATCGCGAATTCCGTATTAATGAGACCTGCGGAAGCACTGTAGGATACACTGACCCTCCTCAGAGGTCTGACAAGGCCACGCTCACGGTACTCCGTACCGCCGTACCGGTAATTCTCAGTACTCAGACAATGCCCGCGAATACACCCTGACCCCAGCTCACCGGTAGAGAATTCCCAAGACCGCACCACTTCAGGTCTTTTCTTGGAACTCGTCGTGACGAAGCAACGGGTAGCTCGATTGCCGCGTTGCGTTCCTCGGGCAGATGACGCGGCTCGGGGAGTTCACCGCCAGAAAGCACGGACGAGCCGCGCGTATTGAGCGCGTACCAGACTCGTCGTCAAATTCATCTCGGAAGAAATGTCAGTGGGTCGAGATTGCGACGAGTGTGATGCGACCTTTGTTTACAGTGCAGCATCTTTTCAAGCGCGGGATTGGGAGTGAAAGTGGCTGTGTTTTGTTGAATCCGACATGTGTCTAGGGTAAGGTTTTTGGGTCTACTGGAAGTATTAGACTCTTGGACAGTAACGTGAATCACACCTAAGACTTGGACTGATGGAACTGGAAATATTGACCTCCTTGCTAGGTGATTTTCTTCATCTAAGATAGCTATTTGATTAGTCTCACTCATTTCAACTATAGTGCGTCAGCCGTACATTAAGACTTCGACTACAGCTCCAGATACCTCACTGTCATCGGTTTCCATATATCTCATAGTTATACTGAAGATCTGTGCTGTCTTGGCTGCTTACGTCTTAGACTGCCCTCGAGTTGATTCCATGGTAATGCTCAACCCTTCGCAAGATTATCATATAAAACTTAAACTTCGAGAGTGATTATATATCCCAGATTTCGAAGCACTGCTAAATGAGACAGTAGAGTCCTAAAGCTGTTTAGTCTTCCTAACAGGCAATTCCAGGTTGTCTTGTGCCTTTTCTTCTCTGTAACCAAGCAGCAACCGCTGACAATCCGAGTCAAACTACAGTCATAGTTGCGATGAGCAAAGCGACATCCTGGACAGTGCAGGATATTAGGACTGTTGGTGGGTGACCACCTATTATGAGAGATATGACCTGACCAAGAGTAAGGTGCCTTACCTTTTATTAATACCCGAGATTTAGCCTTGCCCTCCTTACTCGGAGCGAATGATGAGTCAATCAGGAACCAAGACTGTCAAGCCGTCTCCGAAATCTTTGTCTTCGACATATCTAACAACGATTTACCAAAAAAAAGATTCACCATGTCTAGTAACGCCTTCACCTATAGTACTGTTCCAGAGGGGCTCTTACAGCTACTAGCGGCCCATCTACCATTCTCACTACCGCTTTTAAGACGACTACAGTACACCAAGTTCAGCCACGGGATAACCCCGACATCGAGGATTGTGTTTGTTTCCGACACTATCGAAGCTGGCAACGGAATTCCTCTGTCAAAGAGGTTTTCAGTGTCTTATGTTGATGTTGGCCAAGACTGCAACACTCAGATGTGGTTGTACTCCACGTTAGAGGACCAGGCGCCTTTGGGTGCGGATGATTACCCGTTTTACGAAAAGCAGCTCAAGGCCCTCGTGGACGAGACAATTCGCATTGCGGAGGAATATGGCCGCCCACTGGCGCACTCCGGAGCTGTGCTGGTAGGGACTCTCCACACGAGTGTACGCAACATTCTAGAGAAGACCGGTCGCATCAGGCCGAGACAAACTGGAGTCTATGACAAGTGGTTATTTAGGGTCGAAGACATACCGGACAGCGGATCGCCACTTCCCAAGGGAATGCATTGGGCCACGGCCACCTTGGAAGATGCCAAGCTTGCCATCTTGCGCTCGGATATTCCGCGAACAGCGTAAGGACCTCCCCTCCTTAGTGAGAAACAAAGTGACTATGGGCTGATAATACGACATAGAGAATGGTTGTCTCAAATGCCAAGCCTGTTCATTAAACTTGAGGATGGAACACCGATCTCGTGGGCGTTTCTCAGTAAGTTTAGAGCGAGCCAAGAACGTGGCAACTTGCTTACCCCCAAAAAGGCCCGGACGGATCGTTGGCAAGTCTTCATTGTGAGGTTCGTTGCTCTCTATAACAAACGGCTTGACGGTGCTAAACACCCACTTCTAGGAACCATACCGGCGAAAGGGCTTGGCAACGGCGTTGGCTGCGAAGCTGTTCCGGCAGAAGACATCTGAATTCGGGGAGGACGGATGGTGCTCTGCTGACGTGTTGCCGAACAATGAAGGCAGTCGTGGAATGTGCATGCGTCTGAATGGGAAGCCGTACTGGACCTTGTCGTGGTGAGTCATAGCCTCTCAGCTTTCCAAGGTGAGAGTTAACTGATTAATTACTAGGGTGCTGTTGGATGTCAGGGAGACGGTCCCGGGCGAAACAAACGGAAGCAAGGATTGATGCGTCAAAGGACGGGTGTGCTTGTGTAGTTCAAGTTTTACTCAACTTGGACTTTCT
This sequence comes from Corinectria fuckeliana, assembly GCA_019137255.1. Classification (NCBI taxonomy): domain Eukaryota; kingdom Fungi; phylum Ascomycota; class Sordariomycetes; order Hypocreales; family Nectriaceae; genus Corinectria; species Corinectria fuckeliana. Next base: position 20,696 of record WPDH01000174.1, on the reverse strand, counting down.
AGAAGACAAGCATATTTTAGGCTAAATTCTATAGCTAACATCCTAGAGAGAAGCGAGCATGGAATAGAAGAGTCTATTTGGTCGCCAATGTCAGCTCACACTCAGATGCAAACAGTCTTAGACTTCAGGGTGCATTTCTAGGGGGTCCCGCTCCCAGCTCTCAATCTGTGCTTGGTTTCAAGGCAAGTCTCAAATTCTGTGAAAACAGCAAACACCCCGAAGAAAAAAGAGCTCTATCAACCTTAGAGACTCTTTACACGTGAGATCATTTTCTAGATCCGAGAAGATGCTGATTTCTACGGGTCAAAGGGGTGGAAATGCCTAGGCGAAGTGTTCAGAGGGCGAGCATGCGGGTCCGCAACGGTTTACAACTTTGACGAAATAATATAACAACCAAATAAACATCCGGGAACGTCTCATCATAACCACGCACTTCTCTGGGAGTTTCCCAACGCGTCGTGACGTAACGGTGTTGTGATCTGCTGCGCTAGGTTAGTCCCACCAACTGTGCGCTCTGTGTCCGTTTTCATCCACAACTTTCTTCAGCTAAAAGGCGACTCAACAACACGCGCCTTCAAGCTTTGAGGCCTTTTTCTTGCAACATCAACAGCAGAACTTCTACAATGGACGCAAAAAGCCCGGCTTGTTTGGAAACCCTGTCTCCGGAACTCATCGACGAAATATTCTCTGTGCTGCCTACGCCGTCACTGACTAGCCTCCGACTCGTTAACCACCAGCTCGGCACCATCGCCACGGCTTGGGCATTTCAACAAGTACGACTGGGAGCGCGGCAGGGATGTTACGATCATCAACATTTTGTTTGGATCGCCCAGTCGGATAAGCTGCGTCCTTTGGTGCGGGAAGTCACTTGCGATACGTGGCTTGGGCCCAGCGTCGGCTGCTGTGATCCATTCGCTCTGAACCACCCCTCCGACTTCTTGAACTCCCTGCCACTTATCCGATGCTTCCACAACCTAAAGGGTCTTCACCTGCGCTTCAGTAAGCACACTAAACACGACTATATCGACGCCGAGGGCACAGAGACGGACAACTTCAGATACAGGGTGCTTGATACTGTCTTTCACTGCCTGGCGGGAACGTGGTCAGCCAAAAGACAATTGAATATGGACAAAAAGGTGCTACCGTATTATTTCGAGGCCGACTACAAGGCAGTACCCGCCGAGGCTGCAGACTTGGGGCCTGTCTATATCAAGGAACTGACTATTTCAAATCTGGCTGATTACCATGATAAACGCTTCACCGGCTCAGAGGTGTTCAGCAAGGTTCTTTCGTCAAGCAGCCTCACGGACCTCCAGCTTTCCATCACACTCCAGGAAGTCGAGGCCGGGACTCAGCCAGAGGACGCCATCTGGCTTCGCGACAAATACGACATGTTTGGAAGTTTGCCTCGCACCTGGTTGTCCTCATCAGTGGCCGCGAATCTGAGAATCTTGTCCTTGTACTGCCGGGATTACTGGGGGTGGAACCCAAGGATGGACTTTCGGGCCGTACGGCCAGGGATGAGCCCAGATTCGGGATTTCCTCATCTGAAAGTCCTTGCGTTAGGGAAATACGTCTTCAGCCATGAATGGCAAATCGAGTGGATCGAGTCTCTCGGACAAATGAATGCATCCGGCGGCCTTGAGCAGCTTTACCTGGACAGATGTGCTATGCTGATTCAGGCGCGACACCGAGCACTTGCAGACCACGGCACCACGATCGTCGGCAAGGATTCAGAGGGGAACGACATCGGCGTCTCCAACGAGGGTTATTATCAAATGAACGCCATTATTGAAGACACATCTCATGAGAGCTACTGCCTGCGATGGCACCAAGTCCTCCTTCGCTGGCGTAAGTCTATGAGAGCACTAAGAGTCTTCAGAATGGGCCGTGGTTCCTGGGATTCTGCGCCTGAAGAGACAATAGACGCTTGGTGCAGTGAAATTACATCCCAAGGACGCAACCGTGAAAACATGGAGACCCTTTTGCATCACAATGGTTTTCGCTCCTTCAACTGCCCGTCGCCGCCCTCCACCAAGGCAGATCTAGCCGGAGCAGGACTCGCAAAGTACAAGCACGGTAGCGGCATAGATCAAAACCCAAGGTACCAAGCGTCGTACGTTTACTTTGATATTAATTCTGGGCCATCGCAGTGGTGTGAGATGCCCTGGCCTTCGCATGCATCTCGTTGGCAGTCATGGCTGGAAGTAGAGGTTCGACGGAAAGACAGAGCGGAATTAGGCCTTTTGTTAGAAAAGGTTCAGCGCAGAGGAATGGGATGCAGGGATATGTGACGGGCTAGGATTTAATAGGTAATTTGGGTAACCACTAAAGTGATTCGAACAGAGCTGAGGGGATGATAAATGAGAATATTAGAGTAGGCGCTGTGATAATGGGAAAGTTAAGACTCCATTTGCCTAGTATAGCCTGAGTTGGCAAGATTAGAATAACACCCATCTCATACATAGTATGCCTGAGTATTCCACTACGACTGAGTATAAGGCTTCTTCCCTTGCTCACTAAGTCGTCCTGTCGTAATCCTCGTGATGACCTTCAGATTTCAACTCAACACCCACACAACAAGTGCCAACTTAGGCTTCTAGTCTAACGCTAGTGTTTGGTAGTAGTGGGATATAGTAGGATACCTGGTCAATATCCAAGACCTGATGATGCGTCTCGACCATTCCGCTAAACATTGAGTATTCTTACAAGGTCGTCCGTCGTCTTCTCCTTGGTCAGGACCTCGGGTCTAGACTTGTTTTCCCTCCCACATCCCAGGATAGTGGTCTGCATGAATACCGCAAATTCCAGAATCAATGCATGGTAGTGATATGAAAATAAACAAACTTCGAGGCGACCCAAAAGAAGCTCTACTAATCATCAGATATAGTCATCAGATGCGCCCGTAGTCCTCTTTAAGGAGATCGGTGGACCGGGCCTATCGGCTGACTACCGTCTCGAGTGTCGGATGATACTTGCCGAGGCGGCCCTTTGCGCTTTGGATAGAACGCTCGGCCGCATTTCCAGACGCCAAGGCCATGTTTAAACGGATGGAAAAATCGTGGGGCGGCGATCCTTCATTTGCGGCTTTCCGGATGGCTCCATATGGGCTGCCGAGTAGCCCAAAAAAGCTCGCGGAGCTGTTTCAGGCCTGTTTCTTTTTCTCAGCCAGGTCCATGCGAAAGACGGACCAACTGCCCGTCTGAGATGTTTCCCCGCGCCTTTGTCTCCATATCAGCTGAACGTTATTGACTTCTGGTGACAGGGGAATTACACGTAAAGGCTCGGTCTCGTCCACTTCTTGGTGTGGGAATGGGACATCATCACAGTCAAACAGTCTTGTTTTCTTTCTCGTATTCTGTTACTCTATAAAACATCATGGTCGCCTTTACTTCAATTTTTGCAGGGTTTGCCCTCGTCGCCGGGGCCTTGTCCGCTCCCAGCGAGCTATCGAAGAGAGCCGGTACCCCTAGCAGCACTGGTACGAACAACGGGTATGGAATCCACTAAGTCATCTTTGTGACCATGAGAGCTGAGCTACAACCCAGATTCTACTACTCCTGGTGGACCGATGGGGGATCAGATGTAACCTACACCAACGGGGCCGCCGGTCAGTACAGCGTGTCTTGGAAGACCGGAGGCAACTTTGTTGGCGGCAAGGGATGGAACCCTGGCAGCCGTCGGTGAGTACCCTCGTGTATCCCTGGGACAGAACCAATGCTAATCTCGTCCGCAGCTCTGTCACGTACTCCGGCACTTACAGCCCCAACGGCAACAGCTACCTGGCGCTCTACGGCTGGACCAAGAGCCCTCTCATCGAATACTACGTCGTCGAGTCGTACGGAACCTACAACCCGTCGACGGGCGCCACCAAGAAGGGCGAGGTGACGACCGACGGCGGCACGTACGACATCTACACCACCACGCGCACCAACGCGCCCTCCATTGAGGGCACAGCGACCTTTCAGCAGTACTGGTCTGTCCGCCGGACGAAGCGTGTCGGCGGCACCATAACGACCGGCAACCACTTCGACGCCTGGGCCAAGGCTGGCTTGCCGCTGGGCAGCTTTAATTACATGATCATGGCCACCGAAGGCTACTTCAGCAGCGGCTCGGCGAGCATCACTGTCAGCGGGTCATCATAGAGCAGCAGCAGCACCACGGCCGGGAGCGGTTACAGCGATGACTCTTCCGCCAGCGTGGGTTCCGCATTGTCGTCGCTTATCTCAGGCGAGCATTTGGAACCGGAAAGCAATTGTTGATGCTACGGGTCGCTACCAAGTGTGACGGTGGATAGGGATGGACTGGAGCATCCAGCTGCGAGTATGGAGTGGCTTGCACCTCGGTGAGCGAGTGGTTCTCTCAGTACCAGTAGATAGTATAGTGAAGGTCAAACTAGGGAGATGCCGAGGCCGGTAGCAGGCCGCTGGGTTTGAGTTGTTCTCGTACATATAGAATGCATCCAGAGTTGAGCTCGGTGCCACTGAATATACTCGGGATCTCTCCCGGGGAACTACTTGATCATTTCAATCCGTTACCATTGCATTGGAAAATGTAGCCTTCATAATGACGCCAGAGAAGATGCGAAACCACGGGATTAACCGCGTTCTAACCACCAGGACCTCGTACAAATGGTACCTAATCACGCTTGAGCATTCAATTACAGCACTCGACTCTACAGTTGACCAAGCTAACCGCAGTGGCCCTTTCTAACCCTCAGAAAGACCGCCATAGTAGCTGCAGCTCATTCAGGTCGTTTCAGAGAGCAAGCATTAATACGAAAGGGTGAGAGGTCGCCTACCAGCCTGGTGAATCACGATTCGAGTAGTGCGGTTGGTTGTCTGCGCAAGACCCAGTGTCGATGGTCGCCGTACGACGTTTGCGCACTGCCCTTGATGCGCCAACACGGAGATCTAGTGCCCTGGGATTATTAGTACAGCCGTCATCTACGTACAGTGCGCATACTTCACCACATTTCGCTGCATTGCCTTTCTTTCTTTTCTTTCAGGCATTTCGTCACGCCTTTACGACAGCATCAACAGCATTCTTCAACGCAAACAACGTCCAGCCCAACCAACATGAACACGCTATCGTCATCTGAGCGCAACCGCTGAGGCCGTTCTGTCGTTTCTTCTAAGCATTGCGCGCGATTTCTCTGCCGCTCCTAGCTTTCCTTTCCTCCCCGCGCAGCGAGTCATGATGTCCACCTTCAACGGCATCGCGTCTGAGTTTCCGGACATCAGAAGTCGGTCTAGACACTAAAACGTCGTGAGCGCTAGCTAAGAATCCAGCAGTCGATTTCTTCCGGAAACGTTTCGACGCCCAGCCTCCGCTTGCTTGCTTTCTTAGCCATGTGCACAGCGACCACCTGGCCGGCCTGGAGAGCCTACGATCGCCCTTGTAGGTGCCTCTGCATCAGCTACTTCCACATGACTCTGACGCTCTCCAAGTGTATACTGCTCGGCAGCTACCAAAGAGATTCTCCTGCGGTTAGAGCGCTACCCTTGCCGCATCAACTACGCCACGGGTATTCTCGAGACCAGGCATCAGACATACAAGCACCTTGCCAAGGTCCTGGTATGCAGCAACTTCCTCATACCATCGCGGGCATCTGCTGACTTCCCGACAGAAGCCTTTGCCTTTGGAGACCCCAACTACCATCGAGCTTCACCCCGGTCGTCATATCCAGGTGACTTTATTTGACGCAAACCACTGTCCTGGGGCGGTCATGTTCCGTGAGACCAACGTTCGTCACACCTCCAACTCGGGCTAACCAACTGGCTCAAAAGTAATCGAAGGCGACGGTAAAGCGGTTCTTTACACCGGCGACATTCGCAGCGAGCCCTGGTTTGTCAACTCAATAGCACGAAGTCCAATTCTCGTCGAGTATACTTCAGGCCTCAAAACACTGGACAAAATTTACCTTGACACGTCCTTCATTCAGGATATTCCCTTCCAGACAAAAGCCGAAGGAATCACAGAACTGCTTCGAAAAGTCGCTCAATATCCCAGTGATACAGTGTTCCACATCCAGGCTTGGACCTATGGGTACGAAGACGTCTGGGTTGCCCTGTCCAAGGCTCTTAAGTCACCGGTTAGTTGACACGCTCCACGTCTAGAGTGCTCCAGCTTCTTAACCAGCAATAGATCCATGTCGACGATTACAAGCTCCTCATATATGGCTCCTTAAAGGCGCGTCGGTCAGAAGCTCGGTTCAGCGGCGACTACCACCTCGCTCCAGAATCCCCAGCTCTCACCGGATACATGTGCGGCAACGCTCCACACCCGGGCTGCTTGACCTCAGACGAGACCGTTCGCCTTCACAGTTGTGAGAAAGGTAATATGTGTGAGCTTGCTCAACGGCCGTCTACCGTCATCATCCAACCAATTATCACTCACCTAGCGGATGGAGAGAATCTGGCTGAACTTGGTGTTGGCGGCGGCGGTGAGGACCTACAACGGGATGCTGAGCTAGATTATCTAGATCAAGCCGGCCTCAGCACCTTACTAGATTTGTTCGTCTGCCAAATTCTTCTCTGATTCTTCATGGTTTATTGACAACGTATAGGCTATGGTCGTCTGACGATATTTCACCGGAGGTAGTTGGCAGTCTCAAGGAGGCTTTAACACGCGCAACCTTAACAGGCCGGAATATTCATCTTGACAAGGAGATTGCCTCCTTAGATGGCGAACACCATTTGCAAGAGGCTATCATTCGGATTGCCGAGAAGATTTACGCCGCTTCAAAGCAACCAGCAGTCGAAGATCAGCGAGAAATTACCGGTCTTCCCACGAAAATCCAATTTCCGTACTCTCGACACTCATCCTACCCCGAGTTGTGCCAACTAGTAGAAGTCTTCCGGCCAAAAGACGTTTGGCCTTGCACGGTGAACCCTGAAGAGTGGCGCAGAGAAAGTAAATTTCCAATATCCGCTAAGAAGCACAGTGACTAATCCCAAGCTTTAGAAATAAGCATCGCGTCACTATTTGGGCACCTCTGCTCAGGGCGTTATTTTGATCACGATGTCCAGATGTCAGTGTCTGCCCAGGGAAAGGGACTCAACATACCAATCCACCAGGCCGACAGTCAAACCACGACTAGTTCGATACCGAGAACACCAAGAACTCCGCCTCCTGTGGCTTCCCAAAACTCGGCTGTTTCTCTAGGCTTGCGTGAAGTCTTCTCCCCAGCAATCGATACCGATGGCCCCGAAAGGCTCGTCAGCCCATTGGCCGAGACGCAACCTCCCAAAAGGCACGAAAAAACTCAGGAGACTCATCTAGAGGTTGAACAGACAACCGCCCTCAACTTGATTTCGGCTTCTCAGCACAAACGATTTTTCGACACCTTTGGGGCTGAGAATCCACCGACGGACTCACCGGGCGCCCCGACTGAGGCTTCTGAATTGCTCAGCTCGACAATATCAACCTGGCATTCGACAGCTCGTCAGGAGGCATACTATCAGATGCTCGACAATATCACCACAGACACATGGAGGCCGATTGAGCTGGTGTCGACGAATGATGAGCATACGACCATGGACAAAGAGCTTTGAGGAGGGCCTTAGGGCAGGGGCCGCCGTTCTCGTCACCTCCAAGTCCTAGTCGTGCATTCAACCAGGTCGGCACAACTGGTGAGAAAACTTGAAGGTATGCCCACTATCACAGTTGGTACAAGCTAGCCAGCTTCTGCTTCGGCCATTGAAGCAATTGCAGGAATTTTGATTTTCCAACAAGCTTGGTTTTAATCTGGTCTATGAGCTGTCTCCCCTAGCCTCTCGAGTACCAAAAGTTATTTTCCAGTGTGGCGAGGATGAGGAGCGCATGCGGCCTATGCGCGCCGATGTCTATGAATTATACATCCAAGCATGGACTGCTCCGGTCTCGGCGTAAACGCCAGCGCAAGCAAAAAGCTTGGCAGTATCTTCAAGACTATCAATGGATTCGACATAATGCTTCAGACTAGCGGGTGGGAAGAGTAAACGTGAACAGAACGACAACAATTGCGAAGCAAAAAAGGGCCCCCTGTGTCTCTTCGTCCCCAGAATCTCCACTGCCCCGATTGAAAAGGCAAGACGGCAATTGGTGAGAAGCGCTCATCAGGCCTTACCAGAAACATACTAATCTAAGCCCAACAGGTCCCCTGGAACAAAGTCTCACATGTCTGCCCAGCGATTGGATGCATGTCGTCATTCTTCACCTTGGCTCAAACACCAACAGACGAGGGGGGGGGGCGTTACCGTTTCTGAAACTGAGGAGAAACTCTTGGGCTTTTCCCCATCACCACCTCTTTCTTTATCTCTATCTTTTCTTTTCTTTTGTGTTTAGTATTGCTTCCTTCTGTTGAGCTGGACAGCTGCTTGCGCTGATAGCCAGCCCATGACAACGTCTTACCAGCTGCGTTCTAGTCAGCTTTCTTAGTGCCGTCAGCAGCACTCTCTATCAACATCACCTGCACCATCCCCCTTCCTCCACTCCTCCTCCTCCTTCTCCTCCTCCTCCCGTTAGACTGCGACTGCGAGCTGTTGTTTGAACAGTTAAACAGCTGCCCTACCCTACCGTCAAGAGAAGCCAATTAATTGACCGCCTCCATCTTCGGTAACGCAATCATGACCCAGCACAACGCCTCCTCGCTCCTCTCCGTCCTCCTCTCCTCCCTCACCTGGACCCGAGTCCTCGGCTATGGCTTCCTCTTCCTCCTCGCATCCTTCGTCTTCGACACGGCCACGCAGCCTCGGTACCCAAAGGGCATTCCGTGGATGGGCTCCGGCGGCGGCGGCTGGCTGGCCAAGGTGCGGAACAGCCTCCAGTACTTTACCCAGCACCGGGGCTGGATCCAAGAAGGGTACCAAAGGGTATAGCTGCAAACTGACGTGTAGTGTTCGTGATGCCTTCATCATGACTAACACCCATGATTAGTACGGCAAAAACGACGTCGCCTTCGTCGCACCCACGTCCATCTCCCGCCCCGACGACGTCATCCTCCCGCGCTCCCAGATCGCCTGGATGATGGACCAACCCGACAAGGTGCTCTCGGCCGACCACGCCCACAGCCACATCCTCCACTCGCCGTACAACTTCCTCGGCCACGACCTCGACCGCGATGCCTTCGCCAACCGCGCCATGCACAAGTACCTGGCGCGCCACCTGTCGGGCCTGATCCCGGGCGTCGAGGACGAGGCCAAGGCCGCCGTGGACGACGTGCTGGGAACCGACACGGAGACGTGGAAGACGACCAACATCTGGGACCTGTGGCTCGCCATCGTCCCCCGCGTCACCAACCGCCTGCTCGTCGGCGAGCCCGTCTGCCGCGAAGAGGGCTTCCTCAAGGCCATGGTCGCCTTCACCGACGACGTCATCCGCAACAGCTTCCTGCTCAACATGTTCCCGCAAGTGCTGCACCCGCTCGTCGGCCGCCTGCTCGCCGTCCCCAACTGGCTGCACTGGCGCGCCGCAAGCCGCTTCGTCCTGCCCACCATCCAGCGGCGCCTGCACGACATGGAGCAGAAGGACCTCGGCAACCCGGAGTACAGGGACTGGATGCCCCCGGAGGACTTCATTACCTGGGACATCCGGCTCGCCCGCCTCGAGCGCAACAGCTTCGAGCTTGACCCGGCTGTCATCTCGAAGCGCATGCTGCCCATCGAGTTCGCTGCCATCCACACCACGGCCCTCACCGGCCAGTCCTGGATGCTCGACGTCCTCGCCACGCGCCCAGAAGACGGCGTCCTCGATGCCCTCCGTGACGAGCTCGCCGCCCACAAGCCCCCCTCCGGCCACTGGACCAAGGCCGACCTCGCCGCGCTTGTCCGCGTCGACTCGTCCATCCGCGAGTCGCAGCGCCTCAGCAACTTCGCCGCCACCCTCGTCGAGCGCCAGGTGGTTGCGCGCGAGGGCCTGCGCAACCCCACGCTCGGCTGGACGCTGCCCCACGGCGCCTTCGTCACGGTCAACCTAGAGGGCACGCACCACGACGAGGATCTGTATCCCGGCGCCCAGGGCTACGATCCCTGGCGCTATTCGCGGGTCCGCGAGGCGTGGGAGCAGAAGACCGACGAGGAGCGGCTGGAGAAGCCCGAGGATGGTGCGAGGGCGAGGGGGTTTGGCATGGTGACGACGAGCGACCGGCACCTCGCCTTCGGCCACGGAAGACACGCGTGGTAAGTGATTGATTGCCTCTGTCCTGTTGCTGTATAAGACCGTTGGTCTAGCAAGAGCACGATACTGACCCCCGATTACAGCCCCGGCCGCTTCTTCGTCGCGTACGAGCTCAAGCTCATCATGGCCGCCATCCTGCTCAAATATGACATCAAGATGATTCCGCAGCGGCCCCAGCCCCAGTGGTTTGGCGCTACCATCATCCCGCCCCTGGATGCCTGCGTCGAGATCCGCCGGAGGCAGGGGACGGCCTGATCGTTAGGTATTCGGGTCTTCGGGTTTCCGGGTCTTGTTCAGGATGTTCTGCGGTGTATGTGAATCGTGTTTTGGTTCGTTGGATAATGGCGTGGCGTTGGGCGTGCTGCCTTGGATAATGCGGAATGTACATTTAGCTATATATACCTTTTCTTCAACACCCAACATCTCTCATCCAGTCTCCTCCTCGCCAACGTCGAACATACCTCTCTCATCTCGACCCTCACCTCACAGGTCAAATCCCAACGCATCCGTATTCCCCAGAAACACTCCCCCCGTAGCACCCTCCTTCAGCAAGGCCGCCATGTCCACCCTCCCGCCCGTCACGTAGCGCTCGCTCACGCCCAGATTCACCCTGCGACTCAGCTCCTCGCGCAGCTGCGCCCGCATGGCGCCCATCTCGGCCTTGGTCAGGCCGCGCGCTTCGGCCTCCTTCTGCATCCTCCCGCCGCCGCGGCCGCCCTTGCCCTTCCTCGCGGCCTCCAGGTCGTCCTCGTCGTAGTCGACGCCCAGCTCGTCGGCGGCGTTGCGCATCCACTTGTCGTCGCTGTGGGCCTTCTCCTTGGCCAGCACCGTGTCGGCGAGCTTCTTGGCCAGCGCGACGCGGGGCTTCAGGCGCGACGCCATCTTGGGGTCCATGGGCAGCGTCTGGATGAAGTGCTCGCGCTTGGCGCCGCGCCGCTCGTGCACCTTGCCCGCGAGCCGGCGCGTGGGCATCACCTCGTCGGGCGCGCAGAGCATGATGCTGGTGCCGCTGCGGTCGCCGCGCGCCGTGCGCCCGGAGCGGTGGATGTACGTGTCGGCTGCGCGGGGCACGTGGTAGTGCAGCACCTGGTCGACCTCCTTGATGTCCAGGCCGCGCGCCGCGACGTCGGTGGCGATGAGGATGGCGTTGCGCGAGGCGGTGAAGCGCTCCAGCGACCGGAGACGCGCCTTCTGCGCCATCTGCGAGTGCAGGGGGAGCACCGTCAGGTTGAGGTTGGCCAGCAGCGGCGTGAGGCGGCGCACGGCTGAGATGGAATTGGTGAAGACGAGGGTGCGCCGGCCGGGGTTGAGCAGCAGCACGGTATACAGGTAGAGATCCTAGACCATGTTCGTTAGTTGTCGCACTCACCATGGAGCACCGAGAATCAAGAGGAGCTCACCTTCTCCATGGCACCGCACTCAATCAGTCCCTCGCGAAGCCCCGACGCCATCGAGCTGACCGGGTTGACGTCGATGAACTTGGGCTCGCGCCGGAACTTGAGACACTTCATCAGGTACGCCATCTTGTTCAGCTCTTCGTCCGGCTCATCCCTGCCCTTGCCCTTGCCTTTGCCCTTCTTCTTGCCTGCGCTCTTGGCCTTGCCCGTGCCAGCTAGCTTCGTCTGCAGGTCCTTGTCGAACGTAGCCGAGAAGACGAGCGTCTGTCGAGTCGAAACCGGATCGTCCTCGTTGTCCTCGTCCTCGTCCCCGTCACTCTCCTCGTCGCTGTCGTAGTTTGCCTCGGGAGCCCGCTTGTCCAGCGCGCCGATGATGTCCTGGGCTTCTTTGAACTGGCCCACCTTGAACAGCCTGTCCGCCTCGTCCACCACCAGGAACCGGATCTTGGCAAACGAATCCTGGAGCGCCATGTCTCCGCTCAGGACCTCCCACAGACGTCCAGGCGTGCCAATCACGATATCCGCCTTCTCCAGCTGGCGCTGCTGCTTGTGGATGCTCAGGCCGCCCGTCACGACGCACACCCACGGAGCGTTCGGCAGGCCTTCGCACAGCGAGACCAGATGGTCGCCCAGCTGCTTCGCCAACTCACGCGTCGGGCTGAGCACCACCGCTATGGGGCCCGTCTTCTTGACGTCTTCGCGCCCCTCGTTCATCTCCAGCCACCGCTCCACCATGGGGATGCCAAAGGCGAGCGTCTTTCCGGAACCCGTCTGCGCCTTGCCGATGACGTCCTCGCCGGCCGCAATCTCGGGGATCGCCTTCTCCTGGATCAGCGTTGGCTTGTCGAATTTGAGCCGGGCCAGGGAGGCCATGATGGCCGGCGACAGGTTCAGCGGAACCCAGGCAGCCATGTCGACGTCTTCGTCTTCTTCTTGCGCGTCGGCCAGCGCATCGAACGCGTTGCCTTGTGTAGCGGACTTTTGTACGTCTTCCTGGGCCTTTGCCAGGGCGTCGTCGTCGTCGTTGGAGTCCAGCTTGTTTTTGTTTTTGTTCTTGTTCTTGTTCTTGTTCTTGTTCTTTGCGTCCTTGTCTGCCGTCTTCCCGTCTTCCTTGGCCTTAGCCTTGCCCTTACCCTTTGTCGGAGCGTCCTTGCTCTCCAGGCCAGCTTGACCACTGCCAGCTTTGTCGGTATCGACACGCCCGCCCTCCACAGCGTCGTCGCCAAATCCTTCAAAAGAGTCCCCGCCATTCTTGGTGTCGCGATCGGTGTTCTTGTCGTCGTCCTTATTGTCGCTCGCTACTTGTTGTTTCTTGTCTTGCTCCGAAGCTACCAAAAACTTCACTTGATCCCCATGCCGCACCACATCCACGCCCTCAATCACCTCGAGTCCTCCAAACTCCTCCACGTCCACCGCTTGCCACGTAAGCGAAGTAGCGTCGACGGCCCGGCGGGTGCCCTCGCTATTGCTGTTGCTGCCTTTCTTCGTCTTTCGAGGCTGCGGCTTCGAGTTCTTGGTGCGCTTCGGGGCGGGGCCGGCTGAGTTGGGAAGCTTGCGCTTCTTGGATGGGGGGCCCATTGGACAACCTTGACGTTGCCTATTATAGGGCGAGTTGTTGGTGCAGGATTTGGTCTCGTGGTTTTGTCGTGCGTCGGTTCGTCACACGATCCAACTCCGTCGGCAGTGCTGGCTGATAGTGGGATAAGTCTAAAGCTCCCGAAGTTGGTGAGGGAGGTGGTTTTTTTTTCCTTTGCTTATCCTTATCGCTTATCGGCAAAAGTTGTCGCCGATCCCCAGCCTCGATCCACATCAACAAGAAGACGAGGTTGTTTAATGTACAGCCATTTCCAAGACGACTTCTGAACTACGCAGAAAAGTCAAGTGAGAAGCACGCGTTGGCCGACCTGCCTAGATCAAGGATCGCAAACCCGGAATTCTCCAAGAATTGACAGCATGTACATCATACACTAACTGACTGATGTTACTTGAAAAATCATGTCTGATTCTCACATAATAGCACTAAACTTCTTTGAACAATACATCCAGTACCTATTAAACAACCAAGGAAAATAATATTTTTGTCTTCTGTCAAAGGAGCCCCGAGAAAAGGTACAAATGCTCGAGTACTGTCCCATTGCCACGCCTTCCCTTTCCTGTTCCCTTTGCCGGCTGCGTTTGCCATCACTGCAAATACGAGTACATACTTGTAATACATCCTGGATATGCCATCGTCATTCCCTCTCATCCCATCCACCCAAGACAGACTACTTCGTCAGTGTGCTCCTCTTGCCCTCTTAGCTCCTCCGCCGACCTCCGAGTCTCCTCTCGGTCGCTTGTTGCCAGGCTGGAAGTCTCCCGCCACGGGGTTGAGCGAAGCACGTCCACCTCTGGCTCCGCCTCGTCCTCCGCGACCAGCATGTGGTGCTCCACCTTCCTGGTTTCCACTCGCCGTTCGCTGGCCCGGTGGCACGTAAGCGCCGCCTCGGCCTCGGCCGCCACCGCGGGGCATGGGAATACTTGATCGCACAGGTGGCGGCAGCTGCGGCAGTTGGTGCTGTTGTTGTTGGGTTTGCTGCTGCGGCGTCTGGTGTTTCTGTTGCTGTTCGGGTTGGGCCGTCGGCGTCACTGTCGCTGTCGCTCCCTCAGCGTTCGATACGAAGGGGTTTAGCGCTTCTGAGCTAGCCGCGTTTGTGGAGACAGCGAATGGATTATTGGTCTTGGGTGCAGGAACTCCTCTCGTCGCATTGTGCCCGGTTGGGGCTGGCTTCGGTTGTTCCGATGTCGCGGGCGTAGCTGTGGTGGCTGGAGTTCCCTGGGCTTGAGAAGCCTTAGCAGCAGGCGTTGCTGGTGATGGCGATGGAGGCACCCCAGCGACTGAGCTCTGTCTAGCGGGCGTCGGCTTCGGAGCTGCTGGAGTTGCAGGGGGGGCCTGCGTCATCTTCGCAACCTCCCAAACCTCGATGACGGGTTTCTGAGGCGTCTCGGCTGCGGCTTTCTCCACGACACCTATCTTCGCCTGGGTGTTCCTCAACTTGTTCTCGGCCATGTTGATCCGCAAGGTAGACTTCTTGGACTCCATAAGCTGTGCTTGCTCCCTCGCCGATGTTATCTTTGTGTCGTATTCGTTCTTGAGAGTCGTCTCCAGATCCGCCCTCAGCTTGGCACTCTCCACCTCGAGCTTCTTCTTGATGTTTGCTGCCACAATATTCTTAACAGTCGCGTTCGTGGACAGGAACTGGCGCATGCGAGCGTCGTCAAGCTGGGATAGGTCCACAGGCCCAGCCGAAGCTGGGGTCGCAGGGACGGCGGGTGCCTCGGCCTTCGCAGGAGTAGTCGGAGGTTGGTCACTAGCAACAGGCGCCTCGGCCGCAAGTTTGGCTGTAGGATTCTCGGCAAGCCAAATCTGTTTCTCTTGCTCAAACTTGAGCTTGAGGTCCTCGTCCTTTCGCTTGTACTCGTCCTCCATCTTGGCCCTGGTCTCCTTGAGCTTGTTGTTCAATGTGTCCCGCATCCTGTCTGAACGTTCCTTGACAGTCTGCTGGATCTTCGTCTCGATTTCTGCGGCCTTTTGTTCAAACTCGGCTGCCTTGGCCTCAGCGCACGCAACCTTCTCCTCCAACGCCTTCTTCTCCTCTTCAGACACAGCAGGAGCCGTGGTCTCTACTGCAACCTCTGCAACTTCGGTAAGGGCGGTAGTAGTGGGGGCCTGGTCAGTCGGCTGAGGAGCAGCCTGGCTAGTCTGGGCAGCTTCTTGCAGCTTCTTGGTGGCTTCGTCTCGATCAGACACAACGCCTTGCAACTCAACCCGAAGCGTCTCGAGTCGCTGCTCGGCTCCAAGCTTCTGGGCATTGACAGCCTCGAGCTCCTTTTGGGCATTGGCCAGCTGTTGCTCTAGCTGTGAGACTACCTCTGCGGACGCGGATGCCTCAGCTGGCTGGGGGGTTGCGGAGGAGGGCTGGGTAGCCTGGGTGACCTGAGCAGCCTGGGCTTGTTGTCGGAGTTCCTCCACCTCCTTGGCGAAGTTCTGGATTTGTCGTTCAAGCTCCGACTTCTGTTGACCTGACTCCTCCACTTGGATCTTGACACCTTCAAGGTCTCCGTTGGCTTTGTCCAAGGTCTCTTGTAGCTGGTTGGCTCGTTGAATAGCCTCATTTCGCTCGCCGGTGATCTTCCTCGACCGCTCCTTGAACTGGTCAACCAGCTTGCCACGAGTCGTGGCCCAGCCGATGCGCTCCGTCTCCAAGGTGGCCTCGAGCTCAATGACCTTAGCTTTGAGTGGCTGCTCGCCTTCCTTCAGGGCATCACGCTCCGCCTCCAGGCTAGTTATGTTCTCCTTCAGCTGCTCCATCTCAGCAGGATCAACACGACCATACTTGGTGAGAATGCCCTCGGTTCGCTTCTGCCATCGGTCGCGGTCTTCCTGAATCTGCTTGATCTCGTCCTCCAAGAAGGACTTCTGAGTATTTAGGGTATCAATTTCGGCTTCGAGCGGCTGCACCTTGGCCTCCATCTCTTCAATCTTCTGGCTCTTTTCCACAATCTGATCCTTGAGCTGCTGGTTCTCGTTCCGGAGAGTCATGCTGCTCTCGCGGTAGAGGTTAAGCTCATTCAACTTTTCCATCAGGTCCTGATGAGTCATCGAGGTTCGGCCGCTCTGGGCTGTCTGGGTGCGCTCCTGGTCAAGCTTGAGACGTGCTTCATCAAGTTGCGATTGGGTATACTCGAGCTGTTGCTGTAGTCGTTTGGCCTCTCCAGTCTTCAAGTCGTATTGGACCTCGAGGATCTCCTTCTCGCGGCGGAGATAGCTGTTGAGTTCACGAAGGCCTTCGGTAGCATCTCCAATCGGAACAGGAGACATCCTCTCATCAACGTCTTCGTCATTGTCGCTACGCTTCTGCTGCAGCGTTGCAACCTGCGTAGTAAGGCCTTCCAGTTGTTGGTGGAGCAGCTTGTTCTGCGCATTGACATCCTCTCGCCTGGTCTTAAGCTCGGCCATCTCTTGCTCTAGCTGCTGTCGACGATCCTCCCAAGAAGTCTCGCTCTGAGCGAGAGTCACCTTGGCAGACTCTGCCTCGCTTCTCAGAGATGCTGCCTCGCTCTTGAGCTGGTTGTGTTCAGCCCTAAGCTGCTGGACAAGTTTGGCAGCCTCAGCATGTTTAACAAGCTCTTGCTCATAATCTTGTTGCGCTTTTGTGGCGATCTCGGCCTGTGCACGGAGATCTTGTTGATGATACCTCGTTGCCTCCAAGTGCCGAGCACTCTCCTCCTTCAACCGGGTGACCTCCTCCTCGAGAATTGCCTTCTCGTCTTCGTACCTCCGCGCAACTTCTCCCTGAGAATCCCGTAGACTCGAGAGCTCGGTGTTAGATCGAGACAATTCGGTAGACATGTCCTCAATTCGGTGGCTAAGTTCTTTGATCTTGATGTCCTTCTCCTCAATGAGCGCCTCCGTCTCTTGACGGTATTGGTCTTGAGATGCCCGAAGGTCCTCCAAGGCCTCCTCGTTCGCCTGGCTCAGCTCCTTGTACTGCTCAGCCTGAGCCTTGGCATTCTCCAGGTGAGTCTTGGCCATGTCCAGATCACGTTTGAGATCAGAGATCTCAATGTTGAGTTCTTGAACTTCAGCTTCAAGTTGTTGCTGTTGTTCATTGACCTCTGCAGCAGTGCCGAGTCGAGGAGTAGGTCGGGGTTGGAGACGACCAGCTCGCTCCTCGGCATTCCTCAGCTCAACAGCCAACTCATCGACTCGAGCTTGTAGGTGGTCTCTGCTGGTCTTGATACCCACGTGCTCTTCCCGAATCTGGCTCAGACTAGCCATGAGCTCATCAATCCGTTTCTGGGCTTCCTTCGCCTCATACTCCTTCCTGAGCTGCAGCTTCTTGGTCTCCTCCGCTTCATAGGACAGCTTTCGTTGGGTGTCGCTCAGTTCCTGTTCAAGAGTTTCAATTCGAGACTGGGCCTTCCGTCGGGCTTCGGATTCTCCCAGGTTTCGTTCGTTCTCGAGCGACTGCTGGGTGGCAAGGAGATTGTTTAGTCGATTCTTCTCCTCAATCAGGCTCTCGTTATCCTTGCTCAGTCGGTCTTGAATATCCTTCCACAGCTTCTTCTCGGCCTTAAGGTTGGCAGTTTCGTTCCGCATGCTGTCGAGTAAGCCCTTAGCCTCGATGAGCTCCTCGGCAACTTGCTGAGTTCGAATGTCTTGTTTGGCCGCATTCTCGGAGAGGGTCTGGCTTCGCTTTTGCAGCTCCCGGTTCTCGCTCTGGAGAGCGAGGTAGTTGCTATTAAGCATCTCGCGTCGCTCGTCTCCAATTCGCACGTCGCCGTGCAACTTCACGTTCTCGGTCTGTAGCGCGTTCTTCTCGGACGTAAGGCTGCTGACCTGGTCGCGCATGTCCTTGCGCACACCATCCTGCGCATCCCGGAAGCTGTCGTATTCGGCCTGCAGTTTACGCAGCGCCTCATTCAAAGCCTCGGCTTGCTCTCCGGCTTCGATGCTAGCCAAGGGCAGACGTCCACTGCCATCCAGAGAGCTTCGCATCAAGGATGCCTCATCCCCGTTCGTACCTCGCTGCTGCAAGAGACGTCGGAACATGTCTCGCTCCATCTTGTAGCTTTCCATTGTGTTCTTAATGGACTTAGCCTCCTCAGTCATGTGCGCAAGCTCCTGCTGGAGCTTCTCGACCATGTCGTGGTCCTCCTTGGCTTGGTGCTTCACAGCCAGTGCTTCTTCACTCTCCAACTGGTCTGCGAGCTCTCGGGTGATGCGCATAAGCTCCTCGTTCTTGGCCTGCAGGGACTTGATATCTTTGAACACGACCAGTTTCTGCGTAATGAATTGGTGGGTGTCAGACAGGTCAGAAAGCACCTCTTCGGAGATTTCGCCCTTCTCCAGCTGCTTGAGTCGGAACGTCTCCTCGTCCGTGAGCTGATCCACGCCTTTCTCGAGGGCATGAATGTTGAAGACAAGCATTTGGATCTGAGTTCCGAGATCCCGCAGTTGAGTACGCAAGATCTTGGTCTCAGCCTGCGCAGTGGCAAGAGCGCCCTCAGCCTTCCTAGCAGCCCTTCGAGAGACATCGCGCTCCTCGAAGCTCTGTTGAGACAGCTCAGACATGCGGGCTATCTCGTTGCGGAGAGTCTCTGATTCGGCTTGAAGGTCCTGGATTTCGGGGGCTTTTGCTTCCAGAGCGGTCATCATATTGTCCAGCTCCTCGGAGAGCTGCTGGTTCCTCCGTCGCTCGCTAGTCAACTGGGCCTTGACCTGATACAACTGCTCGATGGCCTGGGTGGCTGTGATGGCAGACTTGCCGCGAATTGAGGCGGGTGTACCGAAGGGAGAAGCAGCCCGTCCGATCATGGATCCATTGGGTCGGGGGGTCTGCGGTGCCGACCCAGGCGGCGGAGCATGCTCGAGTCGTACCTGAAGCTCATCGATTTCCGTCTCAAGTTGACGGATTCGCCCCTCCATCTCAACTCCTGCCTGTTTTTCCTGCTCCAGTTCCACTCGAACGCGTCGGATCTCGTTCTCGTAGTTGTCCTTGAGACGCTCCTTTTCAGCCTCCAGCTCGCGCACACGCTCTTGGTGTTTCTTGCTCAGCTGGTCGGACATGTCCACCAGTCGCCTCTGGTCTTCTAGTTCCTGCTTGTAGCTCTCGACCGTTGTAGCAAAAGAACCCTCCTGCTTCTGTATCTTGACAAGAGCATCGTCCGCCTTGGCTTGCATGGCATCAAGTCGTTCGCGAAGCTGCTGCTCGGTTCGCTTGAGGGCATCGACCTGCGATTGGATGTCCTCATTTTGTCGTTGAAGCTCAGCAATACGGGAGCCCTTCTCCTTTCTGTACTTTAGGCTCTCTTCACTTTTGGTCTTAAGCTCATTCTCGAGCCACTCGCTGTTCTTGCGGGCCAGGTCGAGCTGTTGCTGTGTAGACTCCTCTCGGTACTTGGCGCTGCTGAGTTGGCCCTTGGCGTTCTGCTCAGACTGTTGGAGCGACGTGACCTCACGAGAAAGCTCGACGTTTCGCTGATGTTGCTTCGTCAACTCTTCTGTGAGTGTCTGGTCGCGCTTGTCATTGGACTCGATGATGCTTAGGTTGGTTCGATTCGACGACTGGAGGGTCTCGATCTTGTCGTTGAGGGCCTTGACCTCGGCATCATGATCCGATTTCTTAGCCTTGAGGATTTGTAGCTCGTTGTCGACGGACTGGCGCTTCGTTTCTAAAGTGGAGAAGAAAGAATCAGTAAACGGAACATTTTAGCTTCAGGTCACCCCGCGAGTACCTACCTTCGTCCTTCAATTGCTGTCTGGCCTCTTCGACATCCTTGAGGGCCTTGTCTGCGGTTGCCTTGAAGGTCTGTGACCGCGTCTCGGAGCTCCGCACGGCATTTTCCAGCTCGATGTCAGTCTGGAGCTTGTCGGCGTAGAGGGTGTCGAACTCGTGCGCCTTCGCAGCCACTGCCTGCAAAAGAATGATGACAAGGTCGACGGTCGGCTCAGTCGTCAGCGTGCCCAGGACGGGCTGGTCGAGGCCGAGGTGGCCTGCGATGTAGCCGATGTCCACATCTGCGGCCGCCATGGTCGTGGATCGTTTATGTCAACAGCGCGGCTCTCGTCATTCCCGCAGCTGCGTTTGGAGAGGGAAAGGAGGGAAAGAATCCGCAGCACGGAGTTCTCGTCGTCCGCTAGCGCGTGCACGCAGAGTTGGAAGACGAGGCTGTGCGAGGCTGCCGGGTGTTGCGTGGTGGCGCGTGATGGTGAAGAACAAAGGTTCGAATTTAGCGTTGAGTGTGAGGCAGAGAAATTGGAGCTTCGCGCCTGAACGACGAGACCACTGTTTTCGGAAGCAACAACGGCCAAAGGCTCAGCTACGGTGCACAGACCTTCACTAGCTGCCTTATTAGAGCTTGTCGCGTTTCGGACGTGCCCCACTGCAACAACTACGGAAGGCTATAGGGCCTGGTGTCTCATATTAACTTTTTTTGGAAATTTCGCTAGAGTTATCTTATACTGTGTGCTTATATAACCTTATATACTCTTATATAACCTTATTTTATATATATTAATTAATCTTTAAATATTTTTAAGTTTTTTTTTATTAGAGTTACTTAATATAATATACTCTTATATAATCTTATTATATATAT